>JAIUND010000381.1:0-76508 GCA_034699125.1 Gisinianus flammeolus | reverse complement strand
CACTTTCTACATGCATTTAAGAATTTATCGTGTTTTCGAGAGCTCATCTTATTACCAGATTGTAAATGTTGTATATAAAACCTCATCTTCGTCTTGACAAAGCATGGTAAATTGGAGTAAGTATATAAGAAAGAACCATCTTCAGGCAACTTCATATTGCATATCGTTTATATATGTATAAGATAAGTACAAACTTTTTGTGTACACATGTTTCATTCTCTTGAGCTTTTCATGTCACTAAATTGTCAAGTATAAGTATACAGTAACTTAATTCTTATGTAATAACTAATCACATTGACAAGCATGCGCAGAGATTAGACACACATGTGAGGATTTAATTGCGCATTGTCATTTTAACTATATGCACTTGAGCATGTCTTCATAAACTGTGGAACAATTAATAAATCTTAATTTATTACTTTAATTGATCCTATACTCCAAGGAATACCAGATATGACCGATGGCCTTATTGTGAGTGTATAGATATAAGGTCTATAGTGTCTATTCTATACATTTTCAGTTCCGTTTCAAGCGCGTATACATACACTGACTGAGGATGAGTGTTTAAGGTAAAAAGGCAATAAATTCCCTTTGTTGCTCATTTCATTATCTATACGGACATGTGCCAGGAGCACAAACTTAAATTTTTACCTTTTTTCATCTGGAATAACAAATGAGAAGAGGATTGGCTAAGGATTCAAAGAGGTGTTTTGGAGTTAAATTAGCAAAAACACATTCACTTGATGAACTTCGGAGAGAGATGTTCACAAGATAAATGATGAATTAAGGAATACAGATTGTGTTTTAGTCCTCAATGCACCATCCATCTTGTCCTATCAAGTTAAAGGTTAATTATGTTCGTATACGCTGCATGATATTGGAGTGGACGCAGTGTGCACATTGTTTGTTATTTTTTTTGTTATGAATCAATTAAGGAAAAAATTATGCAATGGAAATGGGATATGTACATACATATGAGCCCACGAAATCAATGAAATTCCAATAACATTCTCAAAAAAATGTACAGTGTTTTATCTAATCAATATAAATGTCCATTACTTTTGGGAACACGTGTAGGTTTTCATGAACAATTTACAGGGTGTGTATTACTGTGTATGGATAAATGAGATGGATATGTAAACTACAGTCTTGATTTGAGTTCTCATCAGTACTTTTCCTTTTCACATCATCATCATTTTCAATGCTAACTGCGTGCAGGTATGAAGCTTCATACGTAGTGACAAGTCTGACAAGTGATGAGGATCACTTTGTTGTTCACTCGTTCCCTCGTGTTCATACATGTAATGTAATGCCATACAAGAAATCTATATAATTTTGTTACTAAAGAGTTGTCCAGAATTAAATCTCCTATCTCATCATTACGATTCATTTCATGAAAAAATCCAGGATCTCTCGTGAAGTCAAAATGAAGTTCTTTCTGCAAGAACTTGGGACATGAGAAAAAAATCCATACTTTTTTCCTCTTTATTTCTCTCCTTCTAGAAAAAAAACTGATAAGAAACTATAGTTATAACTATAATGATATTGAATAAAAACGAGGTCTTTTAATGGGAAATTGTCTAGGAATTGAAACTGACGACAAAAAAGTGTCAGTTTTAAACGAAGACTTTTTTTCCGTGCATTGAAATTGCAAATTGCACATCACAGCTAAGCGCAGTAAACATTATAAAATCGTGTGGTAATAAATTTGGATATGCAAGTAATTATCAACAGTAAAAATCAAATGAAATATAAAACAATTGGTCGTTCATTATTATTCGAATTCGAACGAATTAACAAATAACAATTAGTTGGAGAAAAAAAATAATTTAGTTTATCATATTGGCAAAAAATGCTTTTATCTGTATTTGCTCTCTTCTGGTATACAATATTTGGGCTATAGTTCCACCTCGATCATTTCACCTTGATTCCTTGACACTGTGTGCCTGAAAACGAAAACAATTGCACAAGACGAGAGAAAAAAACTTGGTAAAAACTCTTAATAAAATCATCATCTTCCTTATATATCCTAATTTTCAATTCCTTCGTGACAACGCCTACGCGTGAATAAGCGTATACGTGATAAATGTCCAAATGTCCACATTTATAGAGTGCGAATTCTATATACTTTTTTAGTTTTTGGAAATATCTCAATATCTGTGTATACAAATGCAATCATTCGTTAAATTGCTGAATATACACTGTATAATACAGTCTGTATTCACTGTGGGTACTTCATAGATTTAACACTTTAATGTTCATTTTAATTTGCCTTGCATGGAAATTTCGTAGGAACAACTTGAATTCAAATATGTAAATTTAATAGATGCATATATATATACTTACACTAACTCACGACTTCATGGTTTTTTTCCTCACTGGCTGCTGCGATTTAAAAGTGTTGTTGGCAAGAAGATGATTGCCTTGAGCTGATTTTCTTAGCAAAACAAGAAGAACATCACAGATCCACATTGGGATTCTGAACATTTATACGAGGACTCATATATTTCTATATAGTGCATGGAGTAGTCGTGGTTGAATGCCCGCCCAGCTAGAGAGAAAACCCGAATTCCACTGGAGGGATCGGAGAAGGAGGTTCCGACTTTAATTTGATTTGATGATAACACTTCCGAAAACCGGAAATTGATTTCATAGGACCTTTGTTTCTCCAATCTCTTTCTCCCCTCCCCCAAAATCTGTCTTGAGTTAGAGTTCATGAGATGAGCAGTCCGAACGATTGAACCAACTAAGTTGGGAAATAAGCATGCACACACGATGATAAACGTCATTTGCGTATGTACATTCAAGTGCATAAGTATATTGTATCAAACACTTTCCCTCTCATTGTTGTTTTATGCATTCACCTTTCTAAGAAAGGTTTTCATGTTCCTGTATAGAGCTTTGAGCTTTAGAAAAGCATTTGCAGTCATTTGTTAAGACATCATACTGTGCATGTGTACTTATAGACAGCAAAATCTAATCTATTTTCAATATATCGCTGGAATTACTCTGTATAATTTAGGAACGTCTAACGACAAGACGGAAATTGATTTTCTAAATAGTTGATAATGTACTAATTCCCTTCCAAATATATTTTTAACTCGTGAAAAAGCCAATTAATTAACTGTGAGCAAATAATTCACATCATAATAGCTATATGAATATCATTTTTAAAAACGTAAAAGAAATCGTCCAGACCGTTTTCGACCTAAATCGGAATGAAGTTTGGTATTTTTAGTACATATAGTTAGTGGTAAAAAAAAACTATTTAAATATGAAAAAAACTATCCGATTGTGTTCATCCTTCAACAATACAGAAAAAAGCTGTTAAAAAATCAATGTATATATACCTAGACTCTTGAATTACAGTTATGCAGACGCGGAAATAAATGAAACTCGGAATTTTAATAAATTTAAAACGTTAACCCCAGAGAGTGATACTCCATACTGCTGCTTTTAATAACAAAATCGCGTCTGTGGATTTCAATATACAGTTTAGGTCGAGAGCAAACACAATTAAATTTAAAAATTAATTCAATTCCAAATGGCTTTCATATATAGTGTAAAATGAAGGCAATTGAAAGGTGATTTAAGTATATTCAAATTGACTATGTACATTCGTTCCTTTTGTCACTCAGTACGGAAAGTTTACCCTTTGTGATTATATGTATTATGTGCCTTTTGTGTGTATGTATATTGTTGTGATTTGGGATTAGAATGGATAAACTGGATTGTATAGCAGGGAAATGAGAGAGTTTTTATACACAGAGACCCCCCAAAAAAGACTTTTGCTTCTGTTGTGCTCTCAAGCCAAAGTATAAAGGAGGAAAAAATGAAATCAGAATTATAATCGGACATGACATACTTACTTTGATTTTGATTTTGTGCGAGTGCGAATGTGTGTGTGTGTGTGCATTTGCTTCTTCAACAAATAAATTACCTACATGTATAATAAAGCATATGTATACATAATATACTCTCTCAACTCTCCTTTACAAATGCTATCTTAAATATGGCTTTCACTAACTCCAATTCAACATTGGGTCAATGAAAGATTCCACCTTGTCATATTCACAGTATCTTCCGATTACGGGGTCAGCCATCAATAGGTCGGCGTGCACTCCTGGCATATACAGCAAATATACCAACTTAACAAATGTTGATGTCTCTTTGTTTCCTTTTCCTTTTTTTTCTTTCCTCTCAAGATTGAAATCGTTAATTTATTTTGAGTACTGCTTTAATTAATTAATTTAGTTTTACGGGGGATTACTATATACAATATTTGTTCAGTTCATTTATACGGAATACGGAGGATATAGAGTAAAAATAAATATGTGTACTATATTTATGATAAATACACGTATGGGCGAAACTTTCTCGTCATTCAATTAAGCTTACTGATATTTTGATGTTAGTGACCTACTAAATGATGGTCATGATCAACGAATCTATAGTGTCAAAGTCAAGGTAAAGCCTCTGATAGTCAATCATGTCATGTTAGACAACGACAGTTTCTTAACTGTTGGCCAGACGGGCCAGGGAGTATGTAAATATAGTGATTGACAGTGAGTGGGCTTTGAGAGAGTTTCAGAGTTTGTAGAGTATAAGTCTCAAGTCTAATTTAATGGGAGAGAGAGAGACGGAGATATAGGATATGTTGTGTGTAATGTAAACATAACATGCAAAAAAAAAAAAATGATAAAGTGAGTATTGTAATGGAAATGAGAGAGAGTCTCTCGTTCGTTGTCATCACCGTTCATCGACACATGACTTGCATTTTCTGAATGGCAGATCCAAACCAAAGATATTTTTATTAGAGGATTGAGAGAGAATTGAGAGCGTATATAAAAATACGGTGGTTCACTCGCCTATATTCTTCACTCTCTAGACCCTAAACAACCAGCAACCAACACACACATCCTCTCGTCCTGCCCCCGAACAATCCAAACATATTCAATTTTATTTTTTTTGAATTTGGATTTTAGTCAGTTTTCAATTTTCAGTTTTCAGGCGTTTTCTTTTTTTGGCCACTCATTTCAGAGATTGAAATTTTTTTTTCTAAGACGATAGACACGGATACAAAGAGCTTTATTTTCAAATGTCCAGCCAAAATGTCTAGTACTCAAAGAAATTTCAAAATACTTCCCAACTGTCTAACCTTTTCCGTCCTCTTATTAATTATCGGTTTAGCCAGTGGGAATCCACATCAGCCTCAAGTTCCCAAACCAGGCTCTATAAATTTAGAGCAAGATGGGAGCGAGCCAAGGAAAAGTATAAGCACTGACAAACAACAAAGAGATCAATTGGCCAATTTAAATGGAGAAGTGGAAGCGGAAGTGACCAAACAGTCCAAGTGTAAGTTTTTCATATACGATATATATATATGCGTGTGCGTACGTAATACAAGAAAATTGTATTTCCGCAGTCGATTGAACTATGGTTTTTTTGTTTTAAATTAGTGATTTCCATGCTAATGATGATTCGGTTGCAAAATGCACCTTGTCAAGCGGATATTGAAGCCAATGGAACTTGCTATCCCCGAAATCAGTGTACACAACTAGGAGGGACACCTTCAGGAACTTGCGCCGCAGGCTTTGGGACTTGCTGCGTGTGTAAGTTTGTCAAATAACAGTCTGTTTTGTCAATGTCATAAGGTATTCATATATAGGTCTCATTGATATTGATAGAAATGCAATTTTAAAAAGGATTTTTAATGAATTTATATAGTTCAGAAGTCCTGCAATACGGAATCAAATCAAAATGTGACATATTTTATGAATCCGGATTGGCCAGGAACCTACGACGGTAGTATCGAGTGTCCCATCACTGTTCAAAAAGTAGACTCCAACATATGTCAATACAGGTAAATTGTCATTTATTTTTTGTCCACTGAGATTAGAAAATATATATACTGATTCGCGATATATCATATCTTAGGCTCCACATTTCAGTTGTTTCTCTAATTCGGAATGAACTACGGATTTCGTATTTTTTTTTTAGATTGGATTTTGAAGAATTCCGTTTAGCGCAGCCGGAACCTGTCGATCATATTTGCGAGTCGGATGTTTTTGTAAGTGATTTTTAACCATTTTCGTTTTTCTTTTATTTTAGGCTATTTTATTTAGGTTATGTTTTTTTGACAGCACATAAAATTAATGTTTAATTGACCTCCAGGTTGTTTCTGGTGGACGACCCGTTCCATTAATCTGTGGAGATAATACTGGACAACACAGTGAGTGAAGAATCAACAACATATATATATATATAGGATGTAGTATACAACTTTTAAAAAATGTCTCTCTCTAACTAAATTGCCAATGTTATTTAAATGTTGTTCATAGTGTACATTGATGCGGGTCCATCAGCGTCCAATATCAAGATAAATATAGTGACCTCAGGTGAATCATATGGGAGGAAATGGCGGATAAAAATTTCTCAAATCCAGTGTAATGCTCAGTATCGAGCAGGTGACAGTTGTTTGCAGTACTTTACTGGGATGTCCGGACGGATCAAGTCCTTTAATTATGGAGATCCAAAACTTCAGAATACAAACATGGAATTTGGAATGCAGTTGTCATCTCAAGAGTACAGTGTCTGTGTGAGGGCGGAAGAGGGATTTTGTGGTATTGTCTACGTGCCTTGTAAGGATTTATCCGAAATGGCAGAAGCTTTTGCAGTGAGCTCCACATCTCAAAATTCAACAGAGCCACAACGAACAATGTCTGGTGCTGAACAATGCCCAAGTAAATAACATAAAATCATAATTTCATATATACACATCTTTCCATGACAGAATGTTTATGCCTATTTTTATATATATTATTATAAGTATATGCATGTACACTAATTACATTTCCTTTGAACTTGATATATAGGCGATTGGATTGGACTCTCCTGCGCAACTGATACAGGTCGAGAGCTTCAAACTGATGGCAGTAGTTGCGTTGACAGGCTTTGCGGTGGAACTTTTACAAGTCTAAGTGGCTCTACGTCCCATGCACCTGTTTACAGTTTCAGCCGCCCATTTTCCCTCCGTATTCATTTTAATGACTTTGAAATGAGTGATCCAAGAGCACCAGATCAAATGAACAGGTAATCCTTTGAAACTTTTGCTATTATATTTACATATATACAAATGACATTTTTCCCACACTTAGAAATGGTAGCTAATTAAATGTACTTGGAAACTCAAAGGGGTTTCTGCCTAGACTTTGTTCAACAACCGTGCCCACAGTCAGGATAATGTGGTAACAGAAAAATAACTGTTGACCGGCTAATTTATTTGACCTCAAGCCCAATAACTTTTTATTTTTGTACATGACTTGACTTGAGTAAGCTCATGACATTTATACGGCTATGTTTTGTACTTTTATTAACTATAGTTAATAAATAGATTTGATTTATGTATGTAAATGTCATACATTTAATAATTTATTGATTGTTGATATTATATGTCCTCTCGTCTGTTCCAGTTTTGGTTTTTTTTTAAAAATTACTTGTTTACTTTTGTATTTGTCTTTACGTGAAATGCAATAAAAACTCTACATGTATATATATGCGAATCTCTGAACTGGAAGCTAAATAAACTAGAAAAATCAAATTAGTCAATTACTGATGAACATACCCATCAAAATATTGCGCATTTATTTATTTAATTCTTCTCCAATAATTATCGATAAAATATTTCCGGTATTTAACCAGAGGAGAACTTATTTTACACATCAATTCTACCTTGTCTCTCTGTGGTATTGACTATATAATCGACAGATGGTTTGAATAAATAGTATAAGTAATGTTATAAGTAAACTACTGCTACAATACATAAATTATGATGTAAGTAATCAGAAAATTTAAACAAAAACTTTGACTCTGATGTAGTTATCTACAAAATTTTCATATCACTTGAACAAGTATTTACCTTTTCAATAAAACGAAAACGTAATAAATATATATAGTAATTAAAATATTAAACACGCAATGCCAAGCTTATAAAATAAATGCACTTGCCTTTTCATTGCCTTTTTTTATGCTTTTTAAACAAACGGGTAAAGGATTTTTCATTTTATGCTCTCAGTCTACAGAAGAGTATATTACAAACAATATTATGAACCTATGTATCAAAACAAAAAAGCTATAATGGAGTAGTTCGTATAGTTGAAATTAATTGTAACTTATAATGCATATGTGTGTACTAAAAGAGACGTATAAAGTATTGCAGAAATGGTTAATGTCATTTACAATTAGGTGACCAGGAACAAGTTTTGTAAACTAATCCATAATAATAGGGACACCCATGGACCTATGGTGTAATAAAAATAAAGTAATATTATGAGTAGTTAAAATTTAAGATTAATGAATTATATTGGAGGTATACTCATTAACACCGGATAAAACTCGACATCGTTTAAAAGGGGTACATATATACATGGAATATACACAAATAAAATCGTTCTTAAAAATTCGATAATAACGTACTACGACCGAGTCCACAGTGCTGACAATAATTTATAAATACTATGTATACTCCTGTTGTTAGTCTGAACTGAACCTTGCTACATTATACACTACAGCATTTTAAATAGGATTGATACTGGGGACAAACTCTAGATGAATGGCGTAATGTAATGCAATAAAGCTAATCTTGCAGTTATTACATGCTATTATTATTAGTATAGCGTGAAATAATCTAAAAGTTGATTAATTTTTGTGCTATATGGGATATAATCCCAGAAGGATTATCCTACATAGTTATTATAATATAGATGTAGTTAATTACACATCATAACTATTAGTCTATTATAGTATTTGCTTCAAGTCTGTGCTACTTGGCCATTCTGACCATGTGATGATGCGTAACCACTTGAACTTTCGCTAACTTCTCTTTCATCTTCATCTTCTTCATCGACATTTATAAGGGACTCATTTAGAGGATCATCGTTGATTAAAACTCTGTATTCACAATTATCAAAATTATTATAGTACGATGGTGAAATGAGTTTTCATGTAAGAATAAAGAATAATTTAAAAAAAAAAACAAATTGTAATATTGTATAGGTATTTAATTTCGTACCTCTGATAATTTCGTATCGGGTAACAAGTTTTGGCAATTCTTCTAGCAAACGACGTCAAAAATTCCATTGCGGGGTCCCAATTTTGAAAGTGCGCAAGAATATTGACAGCAAAAAATGAAAAGAGAATGGGAGCTGTTCCGCTACATATTCAACAATATTATTAGTCATTATTATACTTGAAGCGATAGAATTTAAATTTAGTAATTTAGTATAAAAGTTGGGTTTTATTTTTAATCTTGCCTGAAGAATAGATAAGAGTACGAGACGCCTTTAAAGCATACATCAGCTATAATGGACATAGGAATGGTTAAGCTGATTGCTGTGAAAATTTGTAATTAAAAAAAATCAAAAGACGTTAGATGACAGAATTGAGTATTTATGCTTAAAACAAAGTAACAATGCAAAAAACCAAAAATAAAAACAACGTATTGCTTTTCACAAAAATTTCCCAAATAGCTATGATGAAAAAATGCGTTGTGCTATTCATACCTAGTGTTGCAATCAAAGATGACGTAAGAAAGCATCCCCTGAAATAATCAAAAAAAAAAACGGATTAATACAATATGTTCGTATTTTAGAAAGTCCTCACGTGTGCAAACATTTTTCAAACTTTAATCACGTTCATTATTTAATCACGTTCATTATTTAATAAGAGTATTACACAAATTTAAACATAATATACCGTCTGGAGCTTACCATAGCCATAAAACTTCTGAGAATACTGTACCGAGAATACCATTTACAGCCATTAGTAACCATTGTCTTTTGGTTGGCCATGTAAACTCTTCTATTTCGGTGTAATGTAAAATGAAAAATAATGGCCATAGAATGATAAGATTGAATAATCCTACAAAACCTTTAAAAAAAAAAGGTTAGTTAAACACATTAAGATACTGAATTGAATATAAATTCTACCTAGAGTCAGAGAAACAGTAATTTAATATTAATTCTACTTACCGAAAAACATGGGTATGTCTAATTTATCTTCATGATCAACTCGTTTACGCAAAAAGACTAGATACGAGGCATAGAAGAATGCAGAAATGAGGGCAAAAATTGTGCCCAAAGGAACTTTTTTGCTCTCCATACTTAAATCGGATAGGCTGACAATCGCCTACAGAAATAAACGTAAAAAGACATATTACAGAATGAATTTGTATTATTTTGACTTGAATACATTGAATGAGATGTTTTTTTCATCCGTCATCTTACCACACCCCCAAGGCTAACTAAGACGGCCAACAATTTCGATAATGTAAATTTGTCTGATATAACAGAAGGGAAAATCGATGATAAAATTAAAGTGAATAATCCTGATGCACTAGACAACACATTGACGATTCCGACTTCAGTATTCGATAAAGCCAGCTGGTACATGTAGTTGGCTAAAAACCACTGGAATATTTGTAAATTAAACAAATGTATATAAGATTTAATTTTACATGTTTAAAAACCGATAGGAAAATTGTAATATAATGTACTTGGATTTCCTTACCATTAGACAGAATGTAATTGCAAGTTTGGCGGTTTGAGAAGGCGTTAGTCGATTAGCCAACCTAAACGCTAAAAACATACAAGTGACAAGTGTCAATTAAAGGTTAACTTCAAAGAGAGAAATGTACTTACTATAGACAAATGACACATAGCAAAAAAGATAATGTACCTTGCTGCTCAGCCTGAATACTTGCTTGATAAGAGAGACGAGAAAACAATGCTTCAGCTGCTTCTCCTTCAGAAAGCTGTCTGACCTATAAATAATAAATATGTCTACATGTATTTTCAATTTTAAGGAAATCAAGCCAAATATATTATCTTTGATTGAAAAAGAATAACTAAGCATATAAGTATACCTCTGCGAGTTTACTAAAGCGAACTGATCTCCGATGTACAGAATCATCACTTTCATTCCCAGAATTAGTTGAATTATCATAATTGATTGGAATGTAGCTTGGAGCACTTAGAGGACTTAGAGCAGCATCATTTGCGTTCTCATCGTCAACCGTCTCATCAATAACAGTCTCTGGGTCTGTGGCAAGTCTCTATTAAACACAAGTACATTTTTATAAAAAAAAACCACAATATAATCGACAGGCGATTAATCGAGACGATCAATTATAATCCAAAGTGATTTGATATACCGTGTATTGCGTGGAAGATTCATTTTTTGTCATACATCGTTCATGCCACGGGGTCCAGCAAACAAAGCCGAACAAGAAGATGAGGAACATGGAAGTTTTGACATAAGTACTAAAAAATGGCTTGTCAAATTTTTCATGTTGAAATATATACTGAAAAAAAAAGAATAAGTTATCAATGAATGGTACAGTGTTATGTGACACATCAATGAATAAACAAACAACAATCAAGTTACAAAAGGTATACACATATATGAACATATATATACAACATACTATGTATACACTTATTACCTCTGTGAGTTCAGAACTAACAGTCCAAATTAGATCTACTAAAATTAAAACAAAGATTCCAAGTATTAATCGCTGAGTTGAGTTGAGAATAGAGTTGGAAAAAGAGACATTATTCTGAACCCTTGTGTCCATGTCTCCCACAAGAAGACGAAAGGTATATTCGAAAAGAACAACAGTTGGAATTTAAAATCTATTTGAAGATCACATTTTATTACAGTTTTATTTATTCAACTCCCATGAACAAATTGACAAATACTTTAAAAATATGTCCACAGGATTGCCAAGTGGGAGAGAATTTGTTCGTTAAAATTGACCTGCAATGTATCATGTATAGGTATTACTATATATATGTAATAACAAGATTAAAAGGAATGCAGAATACTTGACATGTTCAAAGTACATATATGTGTCTTAATGCCTTTAGTTTAATGTACAACTTTAAAATTTAATAATAATAATAAGAAGAATGCAATTTAAATTCAATAAAAAAATTTAATTTAATGCAAATCCTATCGTCTGCACACATATGTATGTACCTAACATACAAATGTCCATCCATACAAATTCTATGGTATGTATTTTATGAATTGGATTCATCACAAAGTACTTTATTACAATTAGTATAATAAAGAAATATTTTTTTAAAACACAGCAATGAGATTTTTTGGTTTTTGGTGGAGTTTAGAAAACTAAAGTGTATTTAAAATTATCATGTCGTGTCGACAGTTTGTTGTTGGACATTCCGTTAAGTGACACATAACCAAGTTCTGTATCATCGATAAGATATCAATTGATATTGTGATTCTTCATCAGAGATCACAATGTGATCATCACATCAGTCTCCCAACATAATAATAAATATGGGCTGGAATACATATAGACGAAAATAGTTCAAACAAAACTGTAAATACTAAATAACAATTGGTTATATTGAATAATTACAATTTCGAGAAGAATGTGCAAGTATTATATTTATTTAAAAAATGACTAATTACGATCACTCTATATTGTACTTTTGAGAGTGTGTAAATTTCGTTGGATTTTGGTCAAAAAGACCAAAAAGGTAAGTATCTATAATCTATATGCAAACGTCACCTTTAAATATACCATTTGTCAAATTATTAATCCAATCTATAGATATATGATGATTGGTTTGAGTACATGTGACTTTTAATTTTAACAGATAACTTGAAGCATGGAGAATCATAATAATGTTGGCAATAATAATCACTACGTTGCCAACAATGGATATCGCGCTGGTGACATTAGTAATAAAGCTCCTGTGACGACAACAAGAAAGGATGGTTGGACACCAATAACAAATGGAACAACATCTGCAGCAGCAGCAGAAACTACAGCAACAATACCATCAATATTGTCCCTTTCAGATTCTACATCCTCTCAACAACAAAGTGGAGAGGATAGTGATGATGACTATTATGTGTACACTTACAAAGGAGATAATAGTGCAGACGGAGAGAATTCACGAATGGCTGATCTCCCTTCCAGTTTTTTTAAATTTGATTCGTCAGATAGTCATCCAAGAGGATTAAAACCTTTAAAGTCCAGTGTGGCTGGACCGAGTGAGAGTTCAAGAGCTTCTTTACTTTTAAATAAACGGAATGGGTCGTTTAATAATGGAGAATTTAATGTGGGAGCAGTAGGAGGCACAAATTCTTTAAAAAATGGGACAAGTATCAATCCATCAAATGGCAATAACGGATATGTAGTTCACAATGATGTATTTTCTCCAGATATGGATTTCTTAGAAATGGATTTCGATCCTGATATGAATGCAGAAGAGGATGATGACGAAGAAGAAGACGAAGAAGTGTTATTGGATGCCTGTGACTCGACTGGGGATGTAGATGGTAAGGTTTTTTTTTAAATTCAGATCTTACACGAAACTAGTTACATTCTTTATGTTTATACTTTTTTGTGTGTTTAATAATTATGCTTTTTTTAAAAAAAATGTTACATATAGAAGAGTGTTCACTTGAAAATGAAGATAATTTAGCAACATTAGCCCAAAACTCTAGTATTCTTAATCAACATGCTGAAGAAAATACGAAACCGTCAGCCCTTAGTTCCGATTCAGTCTCACCTCAACCCTCAACTAGTAGCAGTGTTGCCTTATTCAATAATTGTTCTGCGACTTCTACTACTACTGCTAGTAGACTTAATTTTGAAAAGGATAATACTATTTTGCCAAAATTGGATTCGCCTGTAGCAACAGGGACATCTACAGCTTGCAGAATGTTAGATGCATTAAAATTTTCTAAAACTAGTGATTACGTTTCCGAATGCTCAAGTGCGCTTCAAGAAAATTATTCAAATGGTTTACTATGTGCGAGAACAAAAAGTGCCAACAATACACAAGTTGACTCCCGTTTACCTCAAAGAGAAAATCAACTGTCCCTTCGACTAGTGAAATCCATTACATTACCTGAGATAGGAAGTCAACCCTGTGGAGCATCATCCCTGTCCAATACATTGCCTAATGCGAGAGGATCAACTCTCTTTTCCTCAGGTCCTATCTTTGGAGATTCGGATAAATCTTATAAAGCTGTCATAAATACTTCACAAAGCTCAAAAGTAGCGGAGGTGAGACAAACAATAAAAAAAGTTAAAAGTTAAAATCATATTTACGTCGCTTACAGGTAAGGCTTACGTGGAATGTATGCCTTACATATATTGTATGCACATGGTATATTCTTATACTTTAATTATCATTCATCAATAAATCAATATATAGGACCTCGTAGAACTAGACGTTGGACGCATCATGATATGGGATGAAGAAGAAGCTAAACGGATTAGTTTCAGTCAGATTGGAAAATCTGCTTGTGGTGCCACGGCAGTTCTAAATGTTTTGGTATGTAACTCTTCATAATGATTGTACATTGAATTGAGTTCAAATAACGCATAATCTTGCATGTACGTGTATATATTATAAATATCTATATCTATATCTATAAATATCTATAATATAATGTAAATATGTTCATTACATGAAAATATTTTGAAAATTTGTTTTTCAGAATGGTTTAAAAATTGAAAGCTCTCCCGAATTAGTTAATAGATATGTCGGGACTCGACTTCGTGATGAAAATGGGGATTTGCCCATGTATCTATTTTCGAGGAGTAATGCGGGTGCGACCCACCTGGATCTCATTGCTGGAGTTCAAAGAGCTTCAAATGACATTATTTATGCTCGATTTTTTCATATGAAGAGCGATATTTCAAGTCAGGCCTTCAGCAAATGGTTATTATACTGGATTTGTAAAGGTAAAAAAACATAGTGCAGATAATTGTGTAATCAGTTGTTTTGTGTACATTAATTATAATAATTCAAGGAATCAAATTAATATAAAAATATTATAGGTGCAATACCAGTAGCAACCCGAAATTTACAAATTGGATCCTACCTCCCGCATGAAATACCTGATGCTTGGCATCATCAGATGATTTTCGGTGTGTGTCCTCAAGGTGTTTTTATGAATAATCCCGTGGAATGTGTTCCAATAGAAGAATTACTCCCTCAACTATCTTCCGAGTCTGTGTTGTTAATTAGACGTCAGGATATTATAAGTCGGAAGCGGCCAATGACTGATTTACGCCAACTTGTTCGCAATCCGGATCCCCGTTGGAATGAAATGAATGTACTGGGTCAAGTTGCGAATATCCTTTTGGAAGAAATTCCAATTTTTAATGAAAATAATGCCGCGCGTCGAGTTCGTTCAAGAAACATAGGTATAAACTATTCGAAGAATATTCTACTCGTCCTATTATTCATGTACATTTTATTGTACATCCTACTTTTCAAGCCTAATTTTTCAAATCTGTTTTTATTTTAGAAATTCCGGCTGATTATAAAGCTGGTGTAACTTTATTTGTACTTCGAAAATCCCCTTCTTGCCAGCTTCTTATGGACGCTCCAGAACTATCCTTGTGAGTATATATGCCACCGCCCGAAAAATTCAATTCATTGCCATGCGAAAGCCACAAGTTTTTCAGTATGCAGTACACACACGTAAGTGGCCATGTATGTACTTTTGCAATACAATTACTCTGCAACTCTATATACCATAATTAGCACAGAGAATAATGTTAATGCAATGTTTATTTAGGTCAGGCTTTTTTTTCTTCATCTTCATGTCGACTCTCATTTCCAGTAAAAATTTCAAAGATCTGCAAAACTGAGCTATACAATTTTTTTTTACTTTCTATATACCTTTCAGACTCTGAATTTTGGCGTGTAAATTATAATCACTATACGCGACTGCGAGTTACTAATGACATATGACATATTAAAATTGTCAAACGTCTCGAAATGTCACATACATATTGTTTTGAATGAATTATAAATAAGTAATTTGAGAAAAAATGTTGTACTAATATGTAAGTACTGTTTCAGCAACGTTAGGAATCAACAATTGTTGCTGATTTCTATTACGAACCTGAAACTATCAATTTGTATTTACTGAATTAACATGGAAATTACCTTTTATTTTACATAATATTAAGAGAACGATAATGATTCAAAAGTAATTTGGGAATCAAATTATAAAATATTTTCTAAATAAACTGCTAAATCTACTTAATCTAAATCTTTTCAAAACACCTATATATATAGTGAAAAAAGTACACAACTAATTTCTAAGATAGACTATTTAACTATATACGTATATACAAGCATATTTTTAAAAGTTTAAAGTTAACTTTAAACAGTCATCGACATATTATATTCTTTTTTCATTTGTATGAAGAGAACTCCATGAAAAATAGATATTATTATAGAAAATAGTGTACAAATACTACAATAATATAAATACTATATAAAATATTTTATACGGTTTCACGTTTCGCCGTATTGGTATGTATTTATGAACATTTACCTGGAAATGTTATATTTGCTATTCAAAGTATCTACTTTATTTCATCATAATAAATATATAAAAAATAACTAATCTAAAGATTCTATAATTCCGCTGAAAAAAAATGGGATTCAATAAATAAATAAAACGTAAGTAGACGTCAGTTCCAGGACTCATTAGTTCTAGTATTTATTTAATAAATATATACACGCACAAGAGAAAACTTGCACTTTATATAGGTTGCATCATTATATTTTATTTCGTTTTAATAGCATTCTGTAATATTAATTTTTTTTAAAGATGGCAAACTTTTGTTGTTCTCTCATCTCATCATAAATACAGCATAGTAAGTAAAGATGATATTATATTTATATTATTATAATTATACATCATTTTTTTTAACTTTCTACATTCGCTTGTTCCGACTCTAGCATTATTGTTAATTATTAGTATGAGTATCTACTTAAACATTCATGCGATAATTACAATTTTTTCAAACGTATGGTTAAATAACAGTAAATGCTTCTCCATTCTTAGTTCTTACTTTTCTTAAAAAGTAAAAATAAAATGCAAACATGAATTCAGATCAAATTAGTTTTCAAGACATCGGCTAAAATTGAATACTGAGAATTGGGGAGTCTTCACTGTAGAAAGTTACTTCTTTCAACAATTTACGTACAGGATTTACTTCATGACATGTTCAAGTTCATGTAAATCACACGTCGTTGTCTTAATTTGCTTCCACAATTTTATACATAAAAACGTTCGAACAGAAATACTCTATTGAAAACATTAAAAAAAAACAAATTAACTGCTAGCAATCAGTTTTTCATCAATTGACTAATCATCACTGTTTGAAAACATACATTCGTAGGTATAGCTGTATCTTATTTTGTTGCAGTTCTGTATAGAAATATTATTTTTTTTGTATGATATAAATAGATACATATACATATTAAAGACTCTTTCGTAAAATACGTGTGTATTGGCTGAAAATATGTAATCTTTTCAATAGTTGTCACAGGTTTCGTCAAAACCTATAGAAAAATTTAATACGGCTACAAGTTTTCAGCACAACAATACTAGGCATCATAAATTAATTATTAATAATAATTATAATGATTCATACATATTTTTATCATGAATGATGTAAATTTACATGCTATATGTACACTATAATAATTTGCCTTTCTTCATTTCATCATTTTAGCTCATCGATTCTAAAATCAAAATGCCACACAGCTATATAAGTACTATACATTATTCGAAAAACAAATGCAACAACTCATTTAGTTATGCCCTATAGTAGTATTTTAAAATAACATAAAATACGAATAGTATTTTAACAATCATACTTTTAAAAAAGCACACGATCACCGAGAAAATATAGCTTCAAAAAAAAAAATTTCAAAAGCAAAAAAAATCTGACCAAGTTATTTTTTTCCCTTCCTATCATACACACGATATACCGTGCCATAATACGGCAGCCATATGTACTTTTATCATAGGAACAAATTTAATAAAAATTATTAATTATGAAAATTCCATCCTCAATATTAATACAATTTTCCATATAGTAAGGCAGACGCATGCAATGGCTTCGAGCTTTTTTTTGCTTGTTTCTTTTTTGGAATATAAACTATGCCCGATATTTATGTACATTATAAGATAACCTCAAAGCATTGTTGTGATAATATTATTGTAAATATAGGAAATCTCAATCACAAGATTTCCATACACAATGTCAATTAATTAGATATTGACAATAATGTATTAGCTAACTGATAATAACATGAAAAAGAATGATCCTGACTCTTGTGTGTACATTTACATTACCTTTTAGCGAATTTGTTATTGTAAAAAATTGTTTAATAATACATAGTAATAACTATAATTTATATTAATAATGTACTTACATACATAAATAACGATTATTAAAGACGATATAACACTTACAGAAAGTGTGATTTTCACTCAAAAAATTTACACACTGTATTCGTTTCAGAGGAATTAGCAATCAGACGAATTATTTAAACTACTATTCAATTTTTTCTTATTTATTAGGGTATCGAGCTCTGCAGCAGCATCAGATCTAGAATCGTCTATACACAAATGATACACAGAAAAAAGCAATGTGACATAAAGATTTTCAAATGAATTATTTATATTACATATTTATAATTTATTTATATTTAAGATTTGCACAATAACTTTACAAAGAATTTTTTAATTTACCATTCGGTCTATTTGGAGAACTGGATGAAGCACCTTTCTTACTGAGTAAAGAATTGAAAAAATTGGCCAATACTCTTTCTGAACTCGTGGTGTCTCCCTATAATAATAGATGAAAGAAAACATTTCATTTTATTCTATTTCATAAAATGTTGTGCTAAAATTGTGATTCCATGTTACACGTTGATTAAATGTTTCAACAAATCGAACCGGTAAGCCAGTAATATGCATATAGTGGTATCTGCATCTACAATAAGATATATTTTAAAACAATGTACCTTTTTTGGTGTGCTGATGGGTAAAGTTGATGTGATTCCGGAAGGAGGGGTGCGCTTTGGGGTTCCTTGCTTTTCCAAATGAGCCGCTGGACTTCGGGCATCTTTTACATTTGAGGATTGTTGTTGCAAAAGGACTTGTTGTCTTTCTAAAAACTTTTGTTCATCTTCTACTTCAATTTCAGGCTCTCGATTTACTGCCTGGAAAGTCATATAACAATTAACATTAATGAAAAAACCAAGAACATACGTCCTTTCTTCGAATTAAACTTTTTGCAGGTCACTTTGTGTAATCATAATTAATATATATATACATACTTACCTTTCTTGTGGTTACAGGCTTTTGTATTACATCGTTAAAATACTCGTCAGGTTTGAACGTGGACATATTTTCATGAAGAATGGCCATTTTTTTCTCATTATCCCAGCCAGCAGGACTATATAAAGAAAAAGGACACACGAAAGTAGACGAATTGAATATGGACTGAAATACATAAAAAAAAGTCCATTGTATAAATAAAATGTTTAATTTACATGAAAACAGCATCTTTTTCTACGATGAGTGCTGGTGTTCTAAAAGGGAGACCGTATATTCTGTGGACTAGGTATTTGTAAAGGAGGTCACAATTTTTATCTTCTTTTACAGATGTGTAGAATAATGCAGCTCCATATTGAATACAAAATTGTCTCACATGATATTGGATAAAATCAAAATGTTCGTCCCTATAATCGTGTTCTCGTTCAAGCGTATTGATATAATCCGTCTGTACAAAATCACAATAAAAACATATATTTAATGAAACTATGCAAGTTATGAGTATCGAGGAAACGAACTAATAAAAAATTAAAAGTAATAAATAATTCTACTATATATTATGTGTCTACTAATATACAAACTCACTTTAGTTACAACTACAACAATATCTAGCCCTGTATTACGGACTAATGTATTAGGGGGGAGTATTGGCTCTTCATCTAAATTCCTCGAGTTACGATTACTACTTAAAGTCAAATTTTGTTTGCCAGGAGAAATGTCCAGTTCATCGCCAGGTTCCACGTAGTCTAGCCATCTCTTTACACACTTTTCACGTAATTCTTTTACACGATCGGGTGACATTTTTAAAGAGTCTACATGATCATGTAAAAGGCCTGCCCAAAATTGGAGCTGATCGATAATTGTCCAGGGTGTAGCCATTGACACTGTGAGCATTACAACGGTCTCGTTAAATGTTTTGTCGGATAATGCATATTGGAGTAAATTAGCGTGACTTGGGTTCCCATCCAATACCCAAACACTTAATTGAGTTTGATCTAAAATTAATATAAAATGACTATTACTGCTATTGACTTTTCATATGTTATCCCCATTTAGTCACGTATATGCATGTGTAATATATTGTGATAATATTTTACCATCTCTATATTCATCTCGAATTTCAATGTATGCATATTCTAATCCACATCCTTTTTTTGGATCTTCTATTCCTTGTAATTTTGCTACTAATGTTGTTTTACCAGATTCATTGTCACCTGAAAAAAAAAAAATAATAATATTGCTTATTTTTTAAATTAGAATATTTGACACATAGGAAGATACAAAAGTAGGTAGGTATATATAGAACATTTTTATAATTATAGGTGTGTATACAAAAATTTTGTTGACTCACCTAAAACAACGATTGACTTTCCTGAAGGCATCTTTGTGGAAGCATTGGACCGTACTTCAGTTAAAATTGATGACCTAAGACATAATGAGTATATTCTATTGTGTGCATATTTACTTACTTACTTTATTACACACGTTCATTGGATATTTCACAACCCAAATTGGAATTATTATATAGGATGAGAAAATGACGACCAATGATCATATATTTCATATTGACAACTATTTGACATGACATTAAAAAAGTTTTAATTTTTAAAATTATTATTTATTACAACTTACCAAACATTATCCGTATTTTCAGCAGTTTTGCTATTATGTTTTGACGTATGATTCACATTTGATAAGCTACCCATCGTTAATTTTTTGATTTTGTAACAAAAAACAACAAAAAAAAAGTGGAAACAAGGTGTTGTGTATGTTGTAGTTAAGAGAGAGGAGAGTGAAAGGTGACGAATCAATTATCTAAATAATTATCGAGTAAGAATAATATAATATAATATAATATAATACAATAATAATTACTTTTATACTTCTTCTTACAAAATCCTATACTTATTGTTAGTTGGAATTTGAATTGAGTTTGAAATTGAATTTGAAATGTTTGAATGAGGAGAAAGAGGAGATTGAATTTTACTGGCATCAACTTCTCTGTAAAAAGTGTGATCATTTCACAGGCAACATTTGAATTTGAGATTTTTTTTGAACATAATTTGAACAAAACAAAACATTCCAAATAAATCGGAGAGAAAAACTTGAAAAGTTGGTAAGAATAATATTATTTGAAGTAGTTTGCTATATAGTTTATTCAAAATGGGATTGTTGAACTCCAAACCGGACGATTATATGGTCAATACTGGGCCTGCATTTCGCACCCCTTTTACGGACATTATGTCAGTAATTGGTCATTACGAAGGAACTAAATGTGCACCATTTGAAATAAGAATGTTGGATTGCTGTAAGTAATTAAATTAAGGATGTACATAACAATTATTTTTTAATATTGTGGTCATGTTTTTAAACATTTTTTTTTTTTTAGACGAAGCTCATGGTACTATTCAAGCGCCTACAAAATGTAAGCTGTTGTATCAAGATTTCCAAGAATGTGCACATAATTGGAAGCAGGTACAGAAGCTCACAGTGATAACGTTTTTATAATAATCGCTAATCAATCACCACATTTATATGCATTTGATTTGTTTTATTTTAGTTTGCAAGGGTAGATGAAATGAGAAGAGAACGTCGAAAACAATGGTTACAGCAACAACTTGGAATACGCAAAGGAAACGATACAAAATTGTGGACTGGTCCTCCACGGCAGGACGGGTATATTATGGGATTATTATATATTTTTTGCTGCCTATTATTTTTAAATGATGATAATAATGACATTATCCCATGTTCCATTTACTTATAATATTTTATTTGTCTCAACTTTAGATATGCACCTGATGTGTGGTTCGAATAGATACGAGAGAGAAGAAAACATTTGTAAATAGTGTGTTTGATTGTAATAAAGAATTGAAAAACAAAACAGATCTACAGAATCTGTCTTAACAGTTGGTAGTCATGTCGTAAGTATGTATGTATATGAAAAAAGTCACTTTCATGGCTATTGTAAATAATAATCATTTATAAAATAACCTGGTTGCTTTTCGAATAGAATCAGTCCAAATTACTTATAATTTTAATGCAAGGCCAATTAATGCTGTATTGTCAACAATTGTTACTATAGTTAAAATTATTGGATTTAGTACCCGCATATATATATACATCATTGAATACTTTAACGGAATAAAGTTGTCATAATTCTGTCTCGCTAATGATCCTCGGTTGTTCATCATTTCAATTCTACTTGCATATCAAGTTCCCTTTTCCACATGTATATATACATAATATCATAGAACACCTATGTCTTCTAATGTGTAAATTTCCTCTTTGCATAATATGTAAAGATTATTTTGGAGTAATTTTAAAGATTTAAATTATTTAAAAATTACTTTTTTGAAGAATATCTACAATACTTACTATTAGAATTTTTTCGGAAAAATGATGGACCATTAAAATTTCATAGCTTGTATTTTTAGTCTTTCATATTACTTACATGTAATACATACGTCATTATTTGCCCTATATGTACATAATAAAATTGAATGGAAAGATTTTGACTCTCAAGGCATGGGACTTGGCATCGAAAAAAACTAGTCAATGGTAGGACGTAGAACACACAGGCATTGAATTTTCTCTACGAAGAGTTGGTTTTGAAATACCTCACAAGTCGAATTCTGTCAGTCTTGAAGTGAACACTGTGTGGAAGTTACTTAGTCCTCTACGTCGTGTGGTTGTATAGTTGATATATATACTGCACGTTTCTTCTTCATTTTCTCTCTCGTTTGTTCTTCATTTTTATCGAAAATACCAGTATAAATAAATATTATTATTTGTGTGACACAACGACACTAGTGATTCAAATCATATTTGAATTGTTGTAATTTGCAAATAATTGAGAGTTATTAAATGAAAAGTTTAGTTCCAGACCGTATCTATCATACTATTATATAAATGGAATTGTACTAACAATAATAACATACCAAAATAATAGGAATAATAATAATAATTAAACGTTGAAAGTGCTTCACGATATTTTCAAGTTGTATCATTTATCCTCATTGTATATATATATATATTATATATAGTGAAAACTGTCAACTTTTTTTAAAGGTAATTTTTTTCTTTGTCATTATTATAATTCTATTAAATGTATAGTTAGTACGCACAGTCATTTGGAGACGCAGCCTCAGGAGGCATATTTTAGAGTGAATTTTAAATTTAGCCCGAAAACAAAATATTTGGCCTCAAAGCCAGCAATTTAGCCTCGCGTTTTGAGGCGGAAGTCTTTGTTTTGGGGCTAAATTAAAAAAAGAATTTCTGCAATTTGCCTCCTGATGGCAATGCGTCCATTTTTGGCTGGACACCTCAAATCTGTCCTGTGAGTATCGACTCATGCTTACATATATAGTCTAAACTTTTATAGAATAACAACAAGTAATGTCTACCACTATAGATGTGTACACATTTACAAAATTAATGTTTGTGTAGCAAGTAAAAATTGTGTGTAAGTTCCTCGTCCATGGGTAATTTATATTATTCTATACGTTTGTCTGTGTGTGTGTATAAGTATATATATGGTGTGAATCCAGAGTTGATTCCATTCTATAAAAATGTACTTGAATTGTACGAAATAATGTCAAGATCTCTAACAAGCCTGAGATGAGATTGTGTACGAGGAACAGAAACTCACAATTTACGATCTATGTAATGTAATTCAAGTGCGCCTTGATGCCTTCACTACATACTTACATTTACGTGTATCTATTGAAAAAAGCATAAGTAACAAAGTAAATGAATTGCATAAAGAATCACTGATACCGATTATTCAGACGACCCTGACTGTCTGTGATGTTGCTGTTGTTTTGCTCGTCTCTTCCTTATTGGTCTCTCTCTCTCGCTTGATGTTGTTTTTTAAAATAAAATAAAAGAGTTGTAATATACATTATCTCACAACTCGCCTCGAATTCCGATTCATAAACGTCTGCAAACATATGCAGAATTTATAATATAATAGAATATATATATATACATTATGTATAAAACATAGGTATAGTATATACTCTTGATCTTTCTTGCTCTTTGAGCTCCTCTCTCTTTTTCCTTATACACACGGGGGTAGAAATATATATGTACACATGAATATAGTATGTATCTCTCAATGTCTTAATGTAGGCTCAATCATCTTATCCTTATCCTACAACCTCATCATTGCTGCGAAAAATTTGTGCCGAGCAAACTAATATATCTACCTCACGCCTATAACGTCTACTTTGTCAAGGCGAATTTCAAGGATTTTCATGCCTTTTCTTTAAAAATCTCGCCTTGTAAACGAAGCATGACTATTTTCCAATTGACTTGAGTGTTGTGTATATACTCTCTCGATCCTCGTGTCTTGAGCCAGTCGTAGAGTCTTGTGACGGCTACAAGGCACATGGCTATCTACATATTTTGTGCTCTCCCTCTCCGTCATTTTATACATGTCTAATGACGTCTTATGAATCTGAACATTTTATACATGTGTATTTTCTAGCATCTTGTGTAGTATATGTGTGGACTGTCAAAATAGTCAAAGAATATTATTGTGACTGTCGAGAGGGAGTTAGACAAGAAAGAATCAGACAAATATAGTTTTATAATTTCCTTGAGCATACATGTTGGCATACAGTGTGAATGTATGTATGTATACATGTCTTTAAAAAAAGTTGACCCTAATGAATGCGTGCTAAATAGTAAAAATGTAAATAGACTCATGGAAGGTACATAAAGTGATGCATGATAATGATGGCAATGAGACGACGACGAAAGAGAAGTCCCATTGTACAAACTTCTTCTTCTTGTAGATTTAGATTTTTATGTAGAGAGAACGGAGCCAAGCTTGGTTTTAAGATATTGAAATTCCTCTGTTCTTCTTCTTTAACTTCCAAGCTATACTTAAGCCTTTCACAAGTTTGCACAGTTTTAATTTTTTTTTTTAAATACAAACTATCATCCAGAAACTAAACTAGTATACGTAAATGTATACACAAGTGAATATATATAGCAGCTCTCGGCTTGACTTCTTGTTTAAAGCCGAAAGCAAATAATGGCGATGGTTTGGCGGATGACACATGCCAAATAACAATTTTTTGCAGAGACCCCGAAAACTGTAAAAATAGACTGGGTAGAACAGGAATACCTATGTGTATTATATCCGTATACATATAGGAAGATGTTGATGATATTTTCTCTCTTTTTCTTTTGGTCCTTGGTCGTCTACTTACGACACACGATGAACACATTATTACGCACTTGTATAGGGATGGGAATGTACAAGGCAACCCGTGTATAAATACACACCAGTGGCATGATTTCTCTTAATTCTCTATAAGTATTGTTCAAATTTTATATATCCCATTTCAAAAAGTTACTCACAAACATCTACACCCTGTTCCAAAACTCGTCTTGAGTCTAGACTTTTTTCTTCCTATAGGATTTTTCTCTCGCACTCTCTCGGTTTTTTGAATACCTATAGTAGAGTTTCATTTCCGGATAGCGTTCATTGTCCCCGGTTCGCAAGAGATAGGGAAAAAGCATGAATGTATATGTAGCAAATATAGCACAAGCAACAGCGGGAGAACGAACGTGAATCCAAACCCAATCCTTATGTGTACCGCGAACTGCAAAAAGGTGACAGAATGTAAATTTCAGACATGTATACACAGTCTTGTAAGGATTTTCAGAAATAAACTTTAAAAAAACTCCTCATCGCTTACACAACTAGATGCAATTTATACGGGCAGTTCTTTTCTGAGAATTCACGGAATTTTGGTTTCTCTTTGCATTATAGGCTTATAGGTAACTGGAATATTTTTATTGTTTCTGGTTTAGAGTTTTAAAGGAGGCTGATGGAATTTCAATTTTTAAGGAAGATAAAGCAAATCATAACAATTGTTTATGTCTGTCTGCCCCTGTTGAAAGTTCCATGTATTTGAAATATATACTTGCATGCTTGTTTCCCATTAAACACATTTTCCATCTACACAAACAGCTACCACATATATTTATATCGAACTTTATTTGTTTTTGCATTAGTGCAGATTGTATTTCATGTAACAAGAGCAGCTTGCTTCCTCGGCACCTTCAAGTGTGTGTCTCGAGTCTACTTAAGGAGTTTTAATGTGTTGGTTCTCTGTCATCATATATTTGAAACTATTTTTTTTTTAAAGTTTGTTTCTTCGTCTCTCCTTCCTATCCGTCTATTTTCCATTTATTTTTTCAATTTAATAATTCACAAGCCAATCTTTTTCATACGTATTTTTTTCTGGAAGGAAAAATTTACTGACGCTGCGTCCTAATTTATTTACATACAGATAAACTCTGTGAACTTTTCTCTCAAATTTGTAAATGCATCATAAGCAAAATATGATAATTTTTACAGCACAATATATGCACAGATATGTAGGGGACCAAAGAAGCATGAATTCTTTTTCTTAAATAATCAGGAAAATATCAGTCCATGTATAGATATAGATATAATGTTCCTCTTACCATGCCCACAGTTTTGTGACTAGTCTCATTTCCACGTTTTAATAAAAACATATTTTACATGCAATGTAATGGCCGCAATGGGGAAACGAATCCGTTTCATGTGGATATTTTGCAGTTGTCATCAAATTACAAATAAGAGTTTTTGGATGTAAGCATTTACTTATATGAGTAATACAAATTACAACATTACTTAAATTAATTGACAAGACAAAGAAACGCCATCAAGTACAACCTATATTTATTTATGTAGGTTTTTAATATTAGCCATTTTGTCGTCATCATGTGAAGAAAATAATTAGATTCATACCGTGAGTCTATTCTTTTCGTATATAGTTCTAGAATACTAAATATAGCTCTCTCTGCATAGTTTCTCATGCCAAAATAACCAAAATAATAAAAAACTTTATTTAGTGTCAAACATGAATGTATGTGTATATGGTGATACAAAATACATATAAATTCTGAAAGTGATTTCGTACTGATTGTTAATACTGTAGTATACCTACATATGTGTATTCTTGGTTTAAGTGTTGAGCAATGTATTTTCTAAGGTATGAATATTTTGATTACGAATAATATAGAGTATGACTACATTAATGTGGATTAAGTTAATTTTGGTCGGGCGACGAGAATGTAAACGTGTCATTTTATTTGAGAATCAAATATGTCGGTAAAATCTGTATGATATTACACGTATATACATGCGTTGAGTATGATAGTTTAAATTAGATTGCATGGGTTGTTGGCTGGTTGTGGTGGGATTGCAGACTTCTGGTGTCTGGGCTTGAGTGGCTTTTCTCCTTGTGCTTGTTTTGAGTTTGTAGATAAATGTATAGATGAGCGTATTTTGTAACATTGTCAACGAAGTGAAGCGACCAGACGATGAGTGTCGAAAGGGCACATGCTCTCGTTGTATAATACATACATACACAATGTGTATTACACATATAATGTCAAGTATCGAGCATTTTGTTTCACAGATGAACCAATGAAGTGCAGTACGATAGAAACGTGTTGAGTGGATGATGATACATTAAAGGCTGAGTATAATACAGCAAGGCAAAACATTTAAAAAATAATAGTATTGGTGCTATAGAATTCTTCATTCAGTGTACACAAGCTAGGGTCCCGTCCTCTTGTCTTTGTCTTTTTCATTTAATCAATACCTGTGTATGACTTTTGAAAGCTCAGACGTTAATCTCATAATAATTGTGTTCTGATAAATGAAGGCACCACTACCATCCACATTAAGTGTAAGTGACTTTGTAAATATAGACAGCTAATAAACAATGAGCGTGTATATGAAAGAGGTATAGTCTTCAAATATTTTAAAAGCGAGAGCCTCGCAGTCACAATGAGAAGACAAAAAGTTTATGGGCTAATACTAATATCGTATTATGTGTGCCTTTATATGTACGTGCAACTACTGGCATACGATGTTGGTGTGTATATTAATTGTAAAGCCTTCTTATGATTATTATTTTTTAGTATTTATTATGAGCATTGACAAAGGAAAATAGAAACAACTAATTATCATTTTTTAAATCAGAGTAGTGCACAGACACGGGTAAGGTATAAAGGTATGTAAGTATACTAAGCTAAAATAGATTTCATAGTTAGAACCTCATAAATTAGTTCGGATACCTATGTATAATTGAGAAACCTGGGTATATGTATATATATATAATTTTTATTTTATGCTGTACATGTAAATATTTTTTTTGTTTTTTTTTTTTAAAAAGTTTTTTTTATACCTGTGTCTACTAAATCATGGCTATTTGAAATTGCAATTTGTTAGGAAGCACACCAATTGATAGTTCATGTTCAATGTTCATGCTCTCGGTAAAGATTTATGATAGAACCATAGAACTGTCGGTTGTTGTTGTTTTCATTCTTGTATCTGTAGTTGTGATATCTTACATGACGTACCGCAAAAAAGCATACCCACCTGCATAATTCATTCATGCATTTTAAATGTATTTACCATAAGAGAAATTTCTATACTCTTCATGACTTTATAAATAGAAGCAGTCTGAAAATACATTACGCAATATTTGATTTGATAATTGAAAATCTCCTGTCAATGATTTTTTAACATGAGCATGTGGATATATTTAATATTTATATATTAAATAGGTATTTGGTAAACGTACGACTTTGATTTTTATGGTGAATATTTGTAGTGAATCGTGCAATATTAGTGTGTTGTAGTTAACCAGGCAGCGTTCTCACCATTGTATCTATTCATCTTTATGTCATAATGAATTATCTCATTGAATTTATATACAATCATATATAATGATATTATGCTGATTTATCTTGCACGTGGCTTCACCAAAAGTGAATGTTAGTTTACAGCCACTCGTCAACACTCTAACCTACTTAAATTTGCTCCAACTTGTTGAAATCGTATAGTAAATATTGTGCATGTCATGCGAAGAAGATGGTACATATAGGAATCTCTTGTCAGTAGTGGTATATGAGCTTTATTATAGTATTTTATTATGATGCACTGACGACGACGACGACTTCAAGTAGGATAGTTTTTTTTTTGCCTTCGCGCGGGAACACTATATGAAAGGATGAATTGTGACCATCTTTGATTAGGTATGTTGAATTGACACACACAAAATAAACAGCAAGAATCCCAGTTCTATTATATACATGTATGCCGTGGCTGTTCAACTGGTTTACTGGCTTATGTTGGTTACTAGACATGGTCTGACACTTGGAGTTTAGGAGAAATTGGCATCCATATTCTATATGTAGCCTCTTAAAGTTACTTTAAAGCACCTTTGATTTAATTTAGGGACCTGTATGTCCGTATTTATGGTATATTGATGATAGTAGTAGTATATTAGACTAAACACAAACGACGAAAGGATAATTAAAATCTTATCCACAGATGCTTGTGCATGGTGGACGTACTTGTGCCTCCTGGGTAATGTATATTGATATGGTTTGGAAAAGTGCATAGGAGATTCTTTTAAAAATCATCTCGGCTTTGGTACAGGGTTAGAATTTATGCATGTTGATATATGCTTATATGGGCCCAATTATGTAAATGTAAGTCAGAAAGCCTCTGCTCATATTGGTATTAACTCGTTTATATTTAAAGCTCATATGACTAGAGTTATTGCTAGACCAACTCACCAACATGCTTTTCTTCCTTTGTGTAGAGAGGAACGTGTGTGTGTGCGTGTGTGTGTTTTCATTTTGACGCAATTTTCTTCTTCTCTCATTGACTATACTAATGCGTAAATACATCCCTTTGCTTTAGTTGTCTCTTGGAAGTCAAACCATAACTTGTTCCACATACATTTGGCAATAACTTTATCCTTCATTCTCTTGAGTTAGCGTATTATATACATAATGGAAAAAAAACTATCTGCATGTTCTGTGTATAGAGTATCTATATAAGCATTTTACAATACGACAAATTTTCTTGCTTTAGAGGGACCGTTCACAAATCATCCAAAGAGGGTAGGGGGTTGGGGGTCAAAAATTTTGGGTTCTTTTTGGGGATGACGTAATTTGTGAACGGTCCCACTACCGTTTTCGACTTTATCGATGATCATAGTAAAAAGACGACTGCGAAATTGTATCAGGACTCATTTACAAAAAATAAAACAAAATTCAATGTATTTACTCTGAAATATTTCGATTTGAAAAGGGGGAACATAAAAGTACGTAGGTATATAAAAAATTGCACTTGACTGTACTTGTGGTGTTGTCTACATATTTAATTTATATTAATTTCCCATTATGAAATAGTATAAATGTATGTAGGTATCTAAGGTTGAATACAAAAAATTATGAACATGTGTCTCTATTACAGCATGAGTTACGTACAGTTTTGTAAAACTGTTACTGTTGTATAAAAAGTTAGAAACTTGAATGAACTTGTAATTTACGAGAAAAGAAAAGTGAGCTTGTGTAACATGCAAATAGGAAATCTGTTTGAGTAAATATGGGAAATAACCTTTGGAAAAGTTTGTCTGACTTGAAAAAATGGTCGGATATGTCTATTGGCTATTAGTTACCCACGTTTTCGACTACGTGGACGATGGTTCGAAAGGCTCTCATCATGATGAGAGGAAAGGTATCTAATAGATACTATCTATACCCTGTCTATATAGACAGGGAATCGTTTCACTTTACCTTTCATGAAATTCAAAACAGGTGCATAACGTCAAATCACGTGCCATTTTGTTGCCTTTAGACTCTTGTACCTTTTACGAGAATGAGAGGAGAGACTGGAGAGTGAGTGCGACAATCAAGACAGGTTTCATTTCATGTTCATCGACAAAACGACTTTGAAATTATATAAACAAACTTGATACACCTGAAACTTTTGCAGATATGATTCACAAATGGAGATGTGGAGAATGAGATATTTTGTAACAAAATATTTTGTTTTGTCTAGCAAAGCCGACTGCTCGGCTGAATGCAATTTAATTATTATTCATTTTGAGTTGTGAGTACAATAAACCATTCTCATTCTTGAAAACAGTCATTAATTTAATACATTAATTTTCCACCTATTTAACTAGTAATCTTTCAATTTGAGGTGTGTGTGAATACTAAATATTATTTCCCCGCAGCTTGTGTCTAAAATGTGGAGGTGACTTAGACAATATAGATGAATGAAAGGAAATTGTGGCAGATGGACTGTTTCCCTAATTGACTCTTACTGACTGTTTAGAAAATTTTCAACAATGAATTGAACTAGCATTTTTCTCGTTAAATGAAGTCGTGAAATACAACAACTACAAATGTCATTAAAACGTGTGTGTAACGGTCTAGAATGATACATATTTACTTAACTCTGAAGTAAGCCTTTTTATTATTAATGGTTCATAAAATCATAATAAAACTTGAGCTTTGTAAAGGCTTCACATTGTCTTTTAAATAAGTCCTGACACATTACGCCTGAATATAACATGCGAGCACATCAAGTAAGGTATGCAAATTGACAATATATATATAGGTATTAGGTACGTATTTATATATATATAGCTCCCTCATGAATAGATATTGAAAACAGAAGTTGAATGGGTAAGTATGAATTTTTGTAATTCGTGTAGTATTACACGTTACATATTTCATGTATGCATACAAGTTAATCATCTTTGTAAAGACAATACTTATTAGTATTATCTATGCGTATACATGCATTATATGTTATTTTTATATGCACAGTAGCAGAAACGTCATTTTTTGAATTATTATTTCGTACAGCACAAGAAAAACATTTATGGCCAGCAACCTTAGAAAAGGTTATTGGAATATTTGCTCATTCCCAGCCGTGCTATTCATTCCACTGGCTTTTATACATGCATGTATGTAGGTATGTAGAATCGGCAAAAAGTGAGTATAGTTCTTTCGTATTAGGACTCTATAGCTTCGGTGTGTGACACACTGTGTGTATTATAGAAAGTTATCTACTCCTTTAGTTTCTACAATTTGGTCACATAAATTATTCAATAATGATGAGGTTATTTCAAATATGTTTGCATACTCCTCAATATTCCATATACTTACATCTTCAATTTCAAAGGTAATAAGTTGAAGGTTAATTTTATAATTTTAATCATTGAACTCTCAATCAAGTTATTGCCCCAGTTGTATATATGAAGAATCGACCGTGCAATTGAGCTCATAACTATTTGACGGATGTATCATAATTTATTTTGTAATGTCTTTTCGTATTATCATTATTATTGTTAATACAAGTTTTAGTAACTGAGGATAAGAATTGAGTATTCAAATTAAAGTAGGTAGGTAACATCAATCGTGTCTGCATCAGTAATTCAGTATATCACGTATGACAAATAATTTGCGTATTATTAGGCGACTACGAATTCATCTTTGAAGTGAGGAGAGGGAGTTGCGGTGCTGAAAGCTTTTAATATTGCTCAAGTATATTATAAAGGTTGTAACATTTGAGCGTAAACGTGCTAGAGCATGACAATGACAGAATATAGCATGTAAAATGTAGGGTATGGGGTAGGTATGTATGTTGGATGCATATTTGGTTAAGGCTTTTTGAGAGAATGAAGTGAGGGGCTAAAATAATGTATGAAAGGGAAAGACCAAAGTCAGAATCCAGGAAGAGATCTGTGTGGACGCCCTTGAGAATCCAGAACCATAAAATATGAGAGAAGCAAGGTTCTTGAGGATATTTGTATTCATGTAGTATATATATAATATGTGTTACCATACCAAAGGTAGTCATAATTAAATCATGGTGATGACCTTCCTCACCAGCGTATACTGTCAACTCGGGATACACATGCTGTTGTATCTATCTACACATATTCCAAACTGTCTGTGTTCAACAACTGTCTTTGTATATTTCGCTCTTGTAAAAGAGCTTGTCAACCAAAGTCAACTTTAAGCTCAAGTTAATTTCTGTGAGAAGGCATTGTATTTGTGAGAAATGTACAATACATGCATATATTTGTGTATATTGTATATGGAGTCACTTTGATTGTACTTCAACCTTAAACTTATAGACATGTACTCAATATTTCGTTTATATACAGAGAAAGAATCGTAATTTGTACCTGAACTGCTGTATATAACTACGGAGAAGAGAAAAAGCAATGTACCTTTGTAATTTGTGCGTAGAATATAATTTCTCATGGTCTTTTCCTGAACACAGTACACAAAAGACAGAAACAAGAGGAGGAAAACTATCAAAGTTTTTTTAATTCTATTTAGGATGATGGGGAAGTACTTGGTTGAAGTCTTGAATTCATAATTGAATGAGTGACATATAAGAAGTATCTTCAAAGAGAGTGTCATCATGGTAATGAATTGGATAATGTTAGATATGCTATATATAGGTGAGACATTGTTTCGAGGTTTTAATTAGCCACAGTTCATGTTTCAAACTAACCAATACACAAACTATTTGCCGTGATATTGTCATACAGTAGTCGTAATGCTACAATATTATATTTATACGATTTCAAGTGGTAATTGTGGTTGTCTGCACGATTTCCATTGCACCATTACATGAATGGACCTTTTCCGTTGTGGTGTGGTCTGCAATAGTCTGCATCCATTTTACCATGTTGTTATTATCGCTTATATATATATCAGACTGTAGGCTGAGTTTGCATTCATGCTGATTGTGAATGAGTGAGTATGATTACTATCTTTGGTCTATTACTGATTTCTTTGCACTCGCCATTTGAAATTTCTTCTGTGTAACTCCATAACTTTAGTTGTAATGTATACATACTATTATAAATATGCAAACTTTCATTTTCACAATACTGCGTAGGCTTACAGTATATATGTATATATTTATATCTGTATAGTACTGTATACATACACATAAATTTAATATATGAGAAGTTGGTAAAATGAATTCAATGTCAGTCGTTGAGGGACTCTATTATTTTCTGCACATTATTATGCATGTGTGAAGCTTGAAAGGAGTCGAGAGCATTAAATGTGTTGTCCATGATTATCATGGCTACACTAATAATGCATAATATTTAATACAAGTGCATTAGTAGTAGTACGTAGTAGTGTGTATTATTTTCATCCCAAACTAGAATTGTCTGCGTATATACTGTATAGTGTGTGGTAAAAAAAGAGTTGAGAGTCATTCTGTCAAAGACTTATATTTTCTACGTATTATAATACATATAGTAATATGTATGTCAGGTCAGGAAGATGGACAGTCTAGGTTTTTATACATGACATTTGTCAGTTTATCTTTCGACTTCTCATTGAAGTTTGAAGGAAATTCTCATGCGTTAACAATATATAGGTATAGAATTGTGAATTACTGTAGAATTATAGAAATATTCAATTTAATTTTGAAGTAGGTTCTGTAATTCCAAATTTGATCAAAAGCAGAGCAATATATTGATGTGATTAACAAACTGTATTCGAGAAGGCGCTTGGCTTGTAATTATATACAGAGGCTCCATAATCATCTTATCAACGGTTTTGGATAAATTTTGTATTTAGTCATCCCATCCCATTCCTTCAATAAATAAATATTTCAATCAGTCAAAAATTTAAGCTGTTTTATGCATCCAATCTTGAAAGTAATATTTTATTATAAAATGAATACCCAACATTTTTTATAAATTTTTATACAATCCTTTAAAACGAGTACTAAACCCAAGAGTTTGAAATTATCATTGATTTTGTTGAGATGTCCATTGAAATTAAATGTTTATGTCCTATCTGTCATTTGGAGCTATACGAGTATTTACGTCGCACCACTTGTGAAAAGTTGTGAATGATCCTTGCCATTTTATCGCAAATAACCTATATATTTTTATGAGTTTTGTTTGGTGTTTTAAGTTGAAGTGATAATTTGATGGCATGTATTAATAGTACATTATAGAGTTGTTAGTTATTGACTTGAGACATATATATATGAATGTCTGATTCGTGGTTGTCGTGCTGTTTTTTTGCGGTTGTTCAAGTTGTTAGTGAAGTATTATATTAATAGTACATAATTTTGAGCCGTAGTTTAGTGTAACAATAATCGTACTGTATGACGACGACTATACTGTGTTGTAGCAGACTATTACAAAATTAATAAATATAATATAAGTGATCTAGCATATAATGTGCGTACAATATATACACATATGTTTATAGGCCTTGACGAGGACATTGAGGTGTCTGGCTTTTTTTTTTATAGATAATGTGATACTGTTTGTGTATGTAGAATCTTTATGTTTTATGTATTCCTTTATTCCTAATGTTCTATATGACACAGAAGAGCTTTGGTGAGTATTGGGTATCCAAATATTATTACAGAAGCTATGTACATATATATATATCATATATGCTGGTGTGATGTGTAACTTTTTAACTGAAAAATGTGTGTATATAAATTATTGTTTGTACACACTTTTAATTCCCTCTCGACTTGCTCACTACGGCTACAATTATTGGCTGCTCTGTCAATGCTCTGGAGTTGGTGCTTGCAGACAAGAGTGTGTGTATTTATGTTTATTAGTTTGTTCTATCTTTATCTTTTTATATCACATCATTTTCGATAGGTTAATTTGCTTGGGCATGGATATTTCTGATGTGAGAGTGAGACGGGATTTCATGCTGTTTGTTGTTTGCATATACGTCCTTATATACTGGTTCTGGTTCTTTGAATTCGAAGGTAAAACCAGTACGAGATATGTCATGCGTTTTTCAGTAGATTTCGTTCGTATTTTTTTGCGTCATTTAATCAGTCAGAATAATTTGATTTTTTTTCATCAAAAAAAAGGGCTATGTTTTATATTTATTCTTTGAGACATATATGTAAAATGAGTGAAAAGTGTGTATGGTTTGTGCTGGATATATATATTGCTATTATTTGCTATGTGTAAAGCAGGAAGAAATGAAAAAACGAGTATATTGTAGACTGTGAAGGGAAAAAACCTTCACGCAGTCTTTGATTTTTTTGTCGTTGACAATACAAGGAGTTGGGCGTGATAAGCGAAGGTGTTGACTGTACATATTTGATTTGAATGGAGCATTTAGTGTTCAAGACTGACAGAAGTTAAGGTTCCGGGTTCGTATATATAACAGGCTCACATGGTATTATTTCATTTTTTCTCGTTGTTACATTCTGGCGTCGATACGCATTGACCAAAATCTGTGTTGGAGCAATTGTGTCTACTTTTTAGTAAGGTTTAACCTTTTAGAAGAAGAAAAAAACGTAATGACTTCATGTTACTAAATGTCAAACGAAAACCAGCCAGCTCGTGTAAACAATGATAATATACCTGATATTTCATATTCACCAAAAAAAAGTTGTAATAATATTTAACTTTGGTACATTCTTAAATGTTATCGCATAAACTTTTGTCTTTTGTACACACAGCCATGTTTGTCTTTCAGTAAATAAGTATACATTAGAAAGGATATTGTCTCTCCTTCTTCTTCCTCTTGAATTTACGAATATGTCATATGCTTCCAAAGGCGATTGACAAGACTCAAGCGTAGAGAGACGATTGAGAATTTAATATCGAATTATTGACAGAAAATGAAAGATAGCAAGTATCCATGAAAAAAGAAAGTAATGAATGAAAGAACTTAAAGAAATTGTCATTGCCTTCTGAAGTACATAGTATAGATTGTATAATTGTGACTTGGAATGCCTTTGTCGTGAATAAAACTGTTTTACTCGCGTGTGAGAATTTTTTTAAATAAAAGCAAGTGTTCTAATCGTACGGGGTTTTTAATTCACTTGATTTCAGTTGTGTTCGAATGGATCATTCATCCAGCTCGGATGGCGACGATGCCACATCCTATGCCTCAGATATGGAGATGGAAAAAGGATTGGCGGATGGGAAGTTGAGTTCAAAGGAGCCCATGGAGAGGAAAAAACGCGGGACGCTTCCCAAAGGTACTAAACGTTATGTGTATAAATTTCAAATTAGCGTGTAATGCATTTCATTCAATTATGATCATTGTTGCGAGGTTGTTCAATTTTTTTTCGTTGTTCTAAAGAATCCGTAACGCTGCTGACTCAATGGTTGTACGCTCACAGATATAACGCTTACCCCAGTGAAAGTGAAAAAATTGAATTATCTAAACAAGCCAAACTTTCCCTACTTCAGGTATGTAAATCGAAACAATGTAAAGAAAGGGACGATTTTAAATTCTTGTTGCATATTCCATGAAAAAATCCTTACAATCATAATGTAAGTATGTATTTGACATTTGTAATTTACTCCTTTATTTTATTTTTTTGTATGCATGTAGGTGTGCAATTGGTTCATCAATGCAAGAAGAAGAATTCTGCCAGAGATGATTCGAAGTGAAGGTCAAGGTAAATGGAGTCAATCTTTGGACTTTAATCAATTTACCGACTACTATCTATCGGCCAAATAATAACAATCGTGTAATGTTAGAATTCTTCATTTGAAAAAAAAGAATTTAACATTGTCGTCGTATTTGGGTTGCCGATTGCCGGGACTGTTTTATCAAGCTTCAAATATTCATGATTTGTATTTTGATTTAACTTTGATTTCTTTTTTTTCTCTCAAGATCCACAACAATTCACAATTTCCCGACGAACAACAAATCGGCGAAGACATCAGTTACGTCTTCAACAAGCAAATTCAGAAGTGCCCGGAAAAGCAAACAATGAGTACTCCACTAGTGACAGCAGTAGTAACAGTAGTACGAGTAGTATCGACGATCACTACCAGTACCGAAATAAGAAACGACGTCTACTTCAAGCGTACGCAGCTTGTAGTAAACCCGTTCAAATGGAGAGTAGTGACGGGAGCTCGAGTAGTTTGAATACCACAGACATTTCCGTACTGGTCAATCGTAGTAAAACATCTGTAGTCTCACCTTCGAAGTCCCAATCCTCGTCAAACGAATCATCATCGTCAACATCACCATCGTCGAGTAACAAAAATGTAATCATTCGAGGTGTTCACGATGTGAAGAGTGAAAACGGTTATTCGGGAACTACTGCAAATAATAATAACATTCTTAAAAGGGAACTCTTTAGTACTTCTGAAAATAACAAAACCTCTGCTGCCACAACGGTCAATATATCCGGGACTGTCAATATTATCAAACCTGACAAACATCGTTTTATGAGTAATTCCAAACCGGATGTGCCTTTAAATAATCATACAAATAGTCATTTTAACGAAGAAAATTCCTTGACAAGGACCTTTTCAAATATTCATGGAACATCTTCTTCCGCTCATCACTTTGGAATCAACTATCCATTCAACATTTTAGTCGAAGCCGCTTCAATTAAATTAATGGAATTAGAAGCTGGAGAATTAAAAATTTAAAATAAAAATAAATGAATCCTTTTATATATAAATACAACTATATTATACTCTAGACTTAATAGTATGGACAGCTTCGTAGCGTTTAGTGAGAGAGCTATAGTATGAGCAATAGACTCATTCTGATGAGAGCCGTATTTTCTCATATTTTATTTATGTGAAATAAATTAAGTATAAAAAGTCCTAATATTTAAAAATAATCAATAGACTTGTAAACAAAAATCGAAATAGATCCTTTATAAAATTAGGGTATTTAGATGTAATCTATCAGTACAGCTAGAAAAAGGAATCAGCAACTTCTGAAGAGATGTCGAATTAGAATGAATAACAAAATACAAGAATACCTACTTTACTTAATACCGATACCGTACAAGAGCGAGAAAAGTTATATAAAATCGTACAATAGTACAAGTGCAAAAGACTTTATACAACAGTGCTTCTTCTCCGCGTCTTCTGCACACTACACGTATATGCTCTTCCTCTTCCTATGCTCTTCCTTAAAACCTTGGGGGAAAAGTGTCAATTGATTGCAATTCTCATTAGTTTTCACGTCACACATATTTTAGACTAAACATTTACATTGTGGTATATTACTTGTATTGTTACTCTTTCGGTCGATACCCCTCCTCTCTCTCTCTAATTTCATTTTTGTTCCCAAACAATAACTATAATCACAAGCACGGAAAGAAAGAGAGAAAAACTGGACAAGAAAGCAAACATTTTTCGTGGCAGAATTCTTTGATTTTTGAAATATTCATACAGGTATTTCTTCATTTTTCATTATAATGCTTTTTTACTTTTTCTTTGTAACAGCTGTCAGTATGCGTATTATGTAGTTATTCTAACAATATGTTTTTGGTTTTTCTTAAGGCCATGGGGTTCTGAAAAGATTTTTATTGTGTTCTCATGAATTTATTTATTTTTTATTTTTTATAGAAGACCCTCTATAGACTGCCAATATGAAGATGCAAATGGACTGCAGATGATATATATATATATATAGATATATTAGATTATATTATAGAAAAACAAAACTACATTGTGCCTTAGAGATGCAGAGTTGATGAAACATGATTTGCTATGTGAGTTACTCCTGCAAAATCAAAAGCAAATGAAAAATATTATTGCCAATACAAAAACATTGATCGAAGCTCAGAAGATGTCTGTCAAAAGCGCATAATCACTTACGGATCATCACATTTACATCGAAATAACCAAACGTTACACATATGGGAAATGTGTTTTAGCTTTATAATCTTCAGTGGACCTTTTTTTATTTAACCACTATAAGAAAAATACTATTTATAGCTTCAACATTACTCATGTTCATGGAAGGTATTTATATAGACAATCTACTATTGTCGATTACAAATCCGTAGTCGTTTTTATTTACTAGTTAACTAGTATTTATGTAATAAAATGTAAAATATTACGAAAAAATTGTCTACATTTCTTTTTTAAAGAGTGAGTAGACAAGTCGGCAAGTTTTTTTGCGTAGTTTTACATAACTATATTTGCGATCACAATCGTGAAAAACGTTCAGGTGAAAATATTACTAGACATTATTAAATAAGTATCATAGGTACACATGTACACTTTGTGTTTAAAACAATGCAGAAATCGTTATTATTATTATATGTTTTAGTTTGATGTTCTTGTTGTTTCTTACTTACTTTTAAACGTTGTACTTGTACATGCCCAGTTCAACACTATCAACGTCAGTTGCTAGTGCGTTTATAAAATGTTTTAAATACCTTCTGAATTCTCGTATAATGTTACTTAAAATGTACTATTCTATTTCTCATAGATTGAGAAAATTATTATTTGTGTCGTTTAAACTATTTCTAGTATACATATTTCAATGACATTATCAATTGTTTATGAATTTGCATATTTTCGTCCTTGATGGAATTTTGAATTCACAAGAATTTTCAGTGATTAGTATAATAACTTGTTAAATCAGTAAGTATGTACACGTACCAGACAGAATATCTAATAAATATCATGTTCTAATTAATTTTCAACATAATGTGTAGTCAAGTAGTCACAGTCACGTATGTTTTTACAAAGTTTAGTACAATAGTAATATCATTATTATCAGTTCACAGAACAGCAATATCCGTAGTTTAATTAATTACATATACAAAGAAAAATCTTATTTTATCCTTTTTTTATTATAATTATTCTTCTTTATTTAGAGGGATATTGTACCCATTGTAGCAGCATTAAATTAGTTTTTTGTAGAGGTTTTAGTTTTACACATTTTGCTACTTCAGGAAAGAAATATACAGCTTTACTTATACTCTGTAACTTGTTTGTATAAAAAAAATTCTTATTATTATTTAAAAATATGATGAGTTCTACACTACTAAAATAGTTAAAAGATAAATACTTTTTATTTAAAGTGAATATATCCCATTAATAATATCATCATTGACAAGTACATGTAATACAAAACTAAGTTATTATTATAAGTAGCATAGTTATATTATGTACATATAGACATTATAAACGATTATTTTCTTAGTGAAGGATCCCTTCCCCCCTCTTGATTTTTTTGTTAGTGTCATATATTTTTATTTTATATTATTATGTTATCGACATACATCTACACACATTATCATCTTATTTTAATCAATATTATACATTGACTACATATTATGTGCACTTAAGAGAAAGGTTAAGTAAGTACAATTTGTTCATTAGTTGCTCAATCTCAAACTTCAATAAAAAACAGTCAACCAAGTCACTGTCATTATATATAAATGAATAATATATTATGCAATAAAATAATAAATAAGGTATAAAAATAATAAATATTATATATATATATTAAATATCGTTATGAATGTAATAATTAATGTATGTACGAGATTTTTACATAAAATGTTCTGTAATCATTACAGTGTAATGTTGTACGTTATGTACCATATAATGTAGTACATTAAATGTACCCGAAAAGCTCTTAATTACTGGGGTTTGTATTGGACTTTGAAATATAGAACCTAACGTAGAGCAGCATTTTGTTGTGTATACATAGATATTCATCATTAAAAATATAATATTATTATGGAAAAAACAACAAAAAATCATAAAATAAAAATGAAACAAACGTTGTCACTTCCACAATAATACAATTATTGTTAAAACAAATACCGTGGATGGAGGGCCAAATTATTTTTTTGCATAATTAATTAATTACTGCTTATCATTCTGCATCGCATTTCTAAAGTTGAAATTATTAATGCAATATATAGTTTGCCGTAATTTTTTTAGTATTTATTCCCTTTTTTGGGGAATTCATATATATGTACAATGTACAAAGTAGAATTATTCTAAAATACTAGAAAGGAACTTATAGGTAGATTAGATTTGAAGAATGTGATGGGGAAAAGCTCGACCGAGCAGATGCCCTTTCATCCTTTGGGAGAATGAAAGTTTGAAGTAAAGTCAAAGTTTTGCAATTAAAATTTATTTATATAAATATTATCTCTAGTGATTTGATATTATTATGATTTTTTGGTAAATCAAAATGGAAACAACGGAAAGCAGTTATTTTGTCCTCAAACTTACCAAATGGAAAGGAAAGTAAGTCATAGTTATAAGTCAGTTGAGAGGTCTAATTGCAAATCAAATGCTTGTGAAGGGTCTATATATTATAGTTACATTGAGGATAAATCATCCAAGTTGATTCTGAGATTTAAATGGGCGTTTTATTGGTTTGCATTTACCTAATATCTATTACTACATGGAAGGTACAATTATTTACACGTCAAAGTGTTTATCACTAATTATTATACCTATATAGTTGTCAAGAAGAAGAAATTTGATAATATCAAATTGATATCCTTTAGCCCCTTTGTATTTTTTTCGGCTCATGTCATTATGAAAATTGACTTAGACAAATGCACACAGTCATTTTTATAATCTGAATCTTGTATATCTTACAACTTTATGCCTTTTTAAGCATCTAATCGTTTCAAATTATTGGTATATTATTGTCGGGTGCATATTATTTACTGACTTTTTTTATTTCAATTCTGTAATTTCAGCTATCCCAGAATTTTTTCGGTTGATTCTACTGGAATTACAACATACAATCCAAGCGATGCAGACAAAACAAATAGTTGGCCATGGATGGAAGTGTACAACTTAGCACCTTTGTCAACTTCAGATCACCCTTATCAATTCCAACTTGTCCACCGGAAAGGCAAAAGCACGGATTCGATGAGATTTGAAACGAAACACAGAGCTCATGTCCTTACCATGGTATTGTTACATAGAGGAATGTTTGCAAAATCGCATCAGACTGAAAATATGGATAGGGCTACAATGGAATTCAAAGCTGCTAAAAAATATAGGTTCGATCAAATTAGAAGAACTTGTATATACTTATATATTTCCTATACAAATGGAAAAATAAAATATACAGCCCACAATGTTTACAATACTTGTCTTTACTTGTTCATTATTTAACGAAATGAATATGTGATGTAACTTTGTTTTAGATGGGGTCAGGAAACGCCTTCATTAATATCATCACTAATCATTACCTGTGTTGGAGTCGAACAAATATGCCAAGATGGCGAAAGAAAGATTTATTTTTTTGTAAGTACATATTATATGGAATACAATAACTAAGTAATTATCAAAGGTGTATATTTAATTGATACTCCCATAAAAGAAGCAAGTGATAATTAATTCTATGTTTTGTATACTCCTAGGAAAATATTAATTCCATATTAGAATTAAAAAGTGATTCAGAAACTTTTGCTTTGCAAATGACAAATACTAATAGAGTGGTAAGCGAAGTAGTATGTACATATATATAGCGGACTTATGCGATTAATTAATGATTTATAGTTGTCAAAATATCATGTGGATATTGTGTACGTATAATATGTTTATATCTAATGTGGCGAAATGAATTTTAAATATCTTTTCTTTTCTTTACAGCATATATTTGCTCATATAGAACGATCAAAAATCATTTCCAAAATAAAAGAAAATTGTGCGTATTTCATTGGAATTTCCCTTGCTGTCAACACTATTGAAGCTGAAAATGTCTCCAACATTCTTTCTAGAAGATTAGGTATATACAGTGACGACGAGCATATTACTTCCTTATGTGAATTCGCTGTACAGAATAAGAAACGATCGCGCATTCTCCTATGTTTAACCGAAACTTGTCTCATTGAAAGGGACCCTGGAACTTATTGCGTAAGCGCTAGAGTATTTTTTGACATAATTACTCTCTATAATTCTCTCATCATGAAACATTTACCGAGTACAATGGTTAACTACAAACCAAACAATTCCATATAGCTTTTGTTATTATGATGATTATTTGTATCCTTTTGATAATACTATTAAATTTAAATTCAATCTATGGATACATTGTTGTAAAATGTCGAGTATAACATGGAATTCTTAAAAATAATTATTTATTTTATAGATCACGTCATTATTCCCATTGGAATCCATATTTTCTCTAGTCAGATGTCATGATGACTCGCAGCAAATTTTAATTGAATTGTCAACTGGTTTTCCACGAGCGTATTTTTCTACTGAAAGGGATTCTCTACTTTCGTCATTAATGGATGGAGCAAGAGCATCTGGGAATTGTTCGGTGCATGTTAGATCAAAAGCGACTCCACAAGGAAAACGCTGGGGTCCAATTTCGTGCCCTGTGGATGAGAAGGTAAACTTTTGCAATACATAAAAAAATAACATTATGTATTTGAAATGTGTACACTGCTTACAATTAAACCCCACACAATTTGTATTAACTTGAAAAAATCTAATCTAATTCAGGTTTCATAACAATACACAGCAATACCATTTTTTTAAATGAATTTTAAAGGTGGAGTCTCTGTATTTAAAATTTGTACACCAGCCGCCTCCATGTTGGACTTTTTCAGAACTTTTGGTTAGATTTAATGTCAATGTACAATACTCAGGCCTACTTCATGCTGTCACTCAGGATGTAAGATAATCAATATTATATCTACTAGTATATTGTAAAGTATAATCTTGTATATTTTTCTTTAATTGAAGTATAATTTATTTTACCTGTCATTATACAATTTTAGGGATTTTTTGCAGAAAATAAGGAGAAACTAATTCTTGTCGCACTAAATGCTTTAATATGTAAGATTCTGAGAATTCAAACGAATCATATTTTTAAATAGACAGTAAATCAATTGTTTAGAAATATATGAATAATTTAAAATGACTTGATGATTGCTTAAACTTTACCAGCTAGGGAAATAAATGCCAATGACTATGAAGAATTCTTTCAAATGGTTAGAAGAATTGTGTGCTCAAAAACTGGATTCGGCGCTTTTGGTGAGAAAATTTGTAAATCAGTATGAAAGTGTACAAAACGTGTTTACTTTTCGTTTATAAACATCAAATTATATACTATAAATACTTTACTTTTACACGGCAAATTCTTAATATGATTTCAATGATTTTCTTTTCTAGCCGAAATGCAAGCGTAAGTCTTTTAAATCGAACTATTCTGTAGCCACACAAGTGATGACAATTAGTAATGAATCATGACTAATGATAGTATGTGTAATATGAATTGATTTCAATATACTAATTTCAGATTCCGTGAAAAACTAGGCAGTTTTGTAGTAACTGCTCTTCGTACCAATATGCCTGACTGTGTCGTACATTCGGGCCTTGATGTCATGGCTGCATTGTAAGTAACATACAAGAAGAAAATACTTTATTGTCACTGCCATCAATACAATTAAGTAATAGTACTTGCATTGAGCTGTATGTAGATATGTCAACTCTATGAAATAATCGTATGAATCGTATTAACGTAAAAACGTCAAAACACAACTTGATTTTATTTTTTATCCTGTGAATTCCCTTAGGATGCAACCAATGCATATAGATGCTGATCTCCGTCAAGAACAAGACAATAAAGAGAAGATATTAAATAGTCCCAAATTCCTGGATAGTTTACTTGAAATGTGGACAAGTCATGTTAGGAAAGGAACAGGGGCCCTAGTCACAATGTCGATGCTAGATATTTTGACTTTCGGCCTATGTTCGCCTTATAGTGAAACTACGCTAGGGAGTCATTTTGATTCTTTATTGACAGCTGTAGCATCCAGAGGAAATGTACTATATGCTCTTTTCCAGGTAAAAAATTATTATCGTTTACTTCAAACATCGTCAAACTTGTTCCTGGAATAATTTTAAAAGAAATAGATTTTTTAAGCAATCATAATTTTTTTTAAATAACTTTTAGCATCCTTCAGTTGCAGTTGTAAAAGGAGCAGGACTTGTAATGAAAGCACTAATTGAAGAAGGTCATGGAAATATAAGTCGAGAGATGCAAGAAATGGCATTGAAGGAAGGTGCTTTGATACGTCATTTGGTCAATGCTTTATTTTTGCGAACAAATGATCCGAGGTTACTAACACTTCGACAACTATCCCGTCATCTGGTTAGCTTATGGACGTGTCAAAATCCTGTGGGGATGGATCTTCTGAATAGAATTTTGGTAAAGCAAAAACAATTTCCTGGTTCAAATAATACGAAACATGATGTAATGTATATGTTAAAACTAGTATCATTATTCCCATGTAGCCTCAAGGTCTATTACGATTCTTGGATTCAAATGAGTCTGTAGAATTATCGGACGAAGACAGACTAAACTCGAGGGATACTTTGAAATTGGCAACAGCAGCTCACAAGGCTCAACAACCTTCACAGTTTTCTCGTCAAGTTCGTAACGTAGAGAAATACGTTGAAAAACAAGTCGAAGTAAGTTTATAGCTTTAAAACAAGACAAATATCTGTTTCTTCATGTGCATTTATCATTTATCATTATTATTAAGGTGGCGTTAAAACATTGGCGATTGAAAGGAGCTCAAGAAGTTCGTAAGAAAAATCATCTCAGACCAGTTGCTTTAAGAAAGCCCCGACAAAATTTAAAGCTGGACAAGAATTGGGCTCTGTTTTATCATAAGTTTGCCCAAGATCACTCCAGACCTGATTTAATATGGAATTATCAGACAAGGGAAGAACTTCGGTAATACTTAACACTTAAATATATAGTACACACACACATACACACACCATAATTGTTTGAAAAAATCGAATATGATATTGTAGAATTTAAAATTGGAAGCTGGAAATGAAACTTTATTTGAGCATTTTCTTTTCTCATACAGGGAAACTTTAGAAGCTGAAATACGATTATTAGATGGAGATAGAGACCATGTTGCTGGAGAAATTTGTTGGAATCATGGTGATTTTCAAATCCAGTACAAAAGCCTTCATGACGAAATACGTATTGGAGGCAAGTTACATTTTATTACATTGCATGCTTCTCCATGAAAAATTAGTAAACCGAATTATATTCTATTTTCAAAGGGAAAACAAATTGGAAGAACAGAACAATTTGAAATAATGGATACTGTTTTAACTCCTATCTTACAGGTTATTATTTACGGTTGCTATTAGAAGAAGATTCATTTGATGCTTCATTTGAAATCAGAAATGCAAAAGACTTTTTCGGGGATTTGTATCATCGATTTTTGCTTACTGGGAGAAGTGATATGAGAGGAATGTGTTTGCAAGCTATCACTACAGTCTACGGTCGACATTGGCAAGAAATTGGTGTGTTTAGTGACTTGAAATACATTGTGGTAATGCTTGACAAAGTAAGTTGTTCGTTCATTTATGGTAGGTATTAATGCTAACGGACTGGAAATAATGAGAGACTTTAGATTTCTAACTATAGTTTGTTTTTTGTATTAATTTTCCAGTCAACAGACAAGAGTGAGCGGGATAGGCTTTTGTTATTCATTCAAAAATTGGTACAATGTCGGGAAAATTCTAGGGAATTAGTCAATTGTGGTGGCTTGAAAGTTTTAGTTGATCTACTTTCCATGGCTCACCTTCACACTTCCAGGTAAATTACCATACGGAAATGAATGTTAAACTTTAATGAATATAGTGATTAAGTACAAAGGAATAGTAAATGATGTACTTTATTGTTTGTAGAGCGGTTATACCAACGCAGACGAATGTCATAGAAGCTAGTCCGGATATGAGACACGCAGATTTCCCTGAATGGTACTATATGCCAAGAGAGTCAAATGAAAAAGTTGGTCCCGTAGGTTTTCAAGAAGTGAGTTGCCCGGTTTCATTTTTTTAAAACAGATACCATTACTATTTTCTTTTTGTGAATGAAATGCAATGCTAATTTTATATTGAATTTATTTAGTTGAAAAAACTCTTTTCGCAAAAGAAAATCGACATGAAGACGAAATGCTGGGCTACTGGTTTAGAAACATGGAAGCAATTAGGCTCCATTGCTCAATTGAAATGGTTCATCATGGCTGAAAAACAAAATTCTTTGATAAATGAAACGAAAATGGCTACAGTTATTTTGGATATATTTATTCAAGTTGTATCATTCTGTCCAGCTAAGAGCGGTGAAGCAATCATTCGACCAGTACACAAAGCCAAGCAAATTTTAAGTGATCCTACTAGTTATTTGCCTCACATTGTACAATTATTACTAACATTTGACCCTGCCATTGTGGAGCGAGTTGCTACTCTTCTTTATATGGTGAGAATATTTATAATACGTACTGTCAATTACTGTCGTCTTATGTACTTATACTAAAATTTCCATTTACAAAATTGAACTTTCTTATTCATAATTTTTTATTGTTGTGTTTTGTACGCAGACATTAGAAGAAAATCCTATGATGAATAGGGTTTTTGCGACCGGAGTTTTTTTCTTTATCATGATGTATACGGGTTCGAATATTTTACCAATTTCACGATTCCTACAACTGACACATTTGAGACAAAATACCTACTCTACACAGCAGGTACATGCCATGCGTTTTTACTTTTTTTGGTTTGCAATGCTGTTTTTCTACGGTTGTGTCCTTCTTGATTCATCAAAATCATTCTGCTGTTGTAGGGCGTTTCTGTCTGGCAGAGATCAGTTTTGGGACCATTATTACCTGAAGCAATGGTAGCTTATTTAGAAAATCATGGAATAGAAAAATTTTCTGAAATTTTCTTGGGTGAATTCGATACTCCAGAAGCTATTTGGAGTGCTGGAATGAGAAGACATTTAATAGAACGAATAGCATTACATTTGGCAGACTTTTCCCCTAGATTGCAATCAAATGTGAGTATACCTTAAATAAATACTTCTTTAATAACAAATTGTTATATCAAAATTTTGATTATAAAATAATAAAAGGATTTGATTTTATCAATGCTTAATATGCTTAATATTTTAATTCGGTTTTAGGTGAGAGCTCTGTACGAGTATTGTGCCATCCCAGCCGTTAATTATCCAACACTAGAGAATGAACTGTTTTGTAATGTGTTTTACTTGAGAAATCTGACGGATGAATATAGGTACAGGTTTTTTCTTTTAAAAGAATTCTTCGTTTTCATTGTGATAACAGTATTATTGAACTTGTTTGTTTTTTACATGTATAGATTTCCAGAGTGGCGTATTTCAGAGCCTATTGCTCTCTTAAAGGACGTCCTGGAATGCTGGAAGAATGAAGTTGAAAAAAGACCACCACCTATGACTGTAACTGATGCTCTACGAGCTCTCGAATTAGAAGGAGAAACTGACTGGAGTGAGAAAGTGAAGAAAAATTATCGAAAATTAGCACAGAAGTTCCATCCTGGTAATTCCTTCCTTTACTTTTGATCTAATGTTATGTTCACTTGTACTTACAAAAAAACTACTAGTAGTTAGTAGTTATTACTTTGAAAACTAAAGAATGAATGATTTTTCGAAATAAGATATTAATGTAGTTTAATTTCCGAATACCATAGACAAGAATCCCGAAGGCAGAGAACGTTTTGAAGAAGCCAATAAGGCTTACGAATTTTTATGTAGCCGTTACTCAACAGAGAGTTCTAATCCGGATCCAAATAGAATTGTTCTAATTCTAAGAACACAATCGATTCTTTTCAAGCGTTATGGAGATGGTAAGAAAAATATAAGATTTTAGATTACCTTTTACCTTTTATACTATTGACCACGATTGATAGCCACTAAATTACGTACATTTTATGCGCTTGCAGTTTTGGAACCTTATAAATATTCTGGCTATCCCATGCTGATAAAAACTATGGAAATGGAGGTTGCTGATGATTCTTTATTTGGTAAGTTTTAAATTATTTGTGGAATACCTATACATGAATCTATCATTTTAGCGTTACGTATTTTCTACATGGACCCTAACCTTATGATTATTCCTCTATTTGATCTTATAGCAAAAGAAGAACCTCTACTAGCGTGTAGCGCCGAAGTTGTGTACCATACACTGAATTGTTCTGCTCTAAATGTTGAAGAGCTTAGAAGGGAAAAAGGTAAAAAAATCACTAAAATTTCCCAAATGGCTTGACTTCTTCTAAAGATTGACTTTTCTTTGTATCTTTATGGTGGAGGAGATCACAATGTTCGCGATGTTTACTGAGAATTATTTGTTTATTTACAGGTTTGGACTTGTTATTGAGGGCATTTGATAGATGTGTCTCAATCTTAAATGCTGGAACAAAACCCACCGACGTGGCTGCTCAAGTTTGTATACATGTAACTAGATGTTTTACGATTGCCACTGGTTTTCAACTATGCCGTGATAAATTAGTGGAAATGCCAGCCTTAGCTCAAGATTTATGCCGTATTCTACAGTTCAAGGTATAGTTCTACATTTTCTTTTAGTCGTAAGGTGAGGGGGATAATGAAAACTGTGTCACAACAATAATTAAATGGAAATTCTTTTTAGCACCTCACAAAGCTGTGCTGCTTAGCAGCAGAATGTGTAACAGCAATGGCAGTTGACACCATACTTCAAATGCATCTTTTACAATCGGGAGTTTTATGGCATCTTCTCATGGCTCTATTTTCGTATGACTTTACACTGGAAGAAGCGGGTGTTGAAGTATCCGAAGATACAAACAATCAAATTTTGACGAATAACTTTGCTAAAATGAGTGTTTCTGCTCTCAAGTGCCTTTGTGGAGATGGTGTTACAAACCCGAAAAACGATGTTATCCGAACTTCTTTAGATTCTTTATTGACTCCTTATGGAGCGAGCTCCGTGAGTGTTTCACCAATATTTTCTTACATAATGTAGAGCAATAGTTTATTTTCGTTTTGAATATCGAATTGCATGTGAATGTTGTAAACTAGGTAAATGTATTATTGAAATTTAATATTTTCAGATACGAGAAAAGGAATCTGGAGTTGTATTGAAAATACTCAATGAAAATTCTTGCACTCCGTGTTTAATTTGGAATAATAAAACACGAACAGAGTTACTGGAATATTGCGACATGCAATTAATACTACTACGAAGTGGGGATATTGCAGATATGACGTATGGTTCTGACTTTGTGTATTCTATTCATGCGGGTGAACTTGTTGTAGGTGAGTCGATGATTTTTGCATTGTTGAGGGAGAATAATGTCGACAATATCTATAATATGGACATATTATATCGTTTAGACATTTCTAGTAGTAAACTCAATACTTTTTTTTTTTTTGGTTTTGGTTGTTATTTTAGGTTCGATTTTTGTCAAGATATTCAATGCCGAACCAACATTCCAGCTTGAAAATCCTAGAGAATTCATAATAGAATTGTTAGCCTTCTTATCAAATAACGACCCAACATCTTCAAATAATACCCCAAATGAAATCAGTAACATTATCCAATGTATCGACGCACTAAGTAATGCACTAAGAAACAACTCTGGACTTGAGACTGTTTGTAAAGGGAAATTCCGACTACTCACTCGATACTTGATGTGTTCCCATTTTGAACAGTCAATTTTGTCTGTTCTGAATTGTTTAATGGCAAATCAAGAATGTATAGCTGATATTGTTGGAATGGGAATCGTACCAGCTCTCCTTGTGGTCTCTGCGAGTGCGAGATCAAATGCAAATTCTGTTATCAGTCTCTCCCTTGGATGTCTTTCTATGATTGTTACTCATCCTCAAGTCGTCAAAGAGGCCATTCAAAAAGGTGAAAAATTATTATTATTATTATGAAACACAAATGCGATGTTTTGTAATTTGAAAAAGTAATTTACTTATTCAGCATCAAATTAACTCGGCTGTTTTTTTTATGTCCTTTTCATATAGGAGTTGTTATCTACTTACTAGACTTTTTCTGTCAAAGAAATATAGATCCACAGATTCGTCAAAAAGCCTCAGAAGTTTTATCAAAATTATGTCAGGACAAATTGTCGGGACCACGGGTGAAGATTTTACTTTGTAAATTTTTGCCATCAATATTCTGTGAGGCCATGTCGGAATCACCGCAATCCGCGGTTCATCTATTTGATTCTAATACAGAGAATCCAGAAATTGTCTGGAATGAAAATGCCATATCCAATGTAAGTTTATTTAAGTTTTATATTTTATATGTATTATTTAATACTGTAAGTGACATAGAATAACACAGTTATTGCATTTATTTCCGCTAGTGAATGAGCACCTCTAATTTTTTCTCTGTGCATTCGCTTATAGGTAACGGTGGCCATTCATAGTATGAAACATGAATTATTTATGGCACAAAAACAAGACTTATCAATCGATTGGAAAATCCCACCTGAATCCTTCCAAGTAGACTATGGTATTCAGGGGGAATTGACAATTGGTGGAATTTATTTACGACTGTATGTCACAAACCCGTCATGGAATTTGAGAAAACCAAGAGAATTTCTCCGTGATTTACTTGAATTCGCCTTTTCTCCATCTCTTAGTGGAGATAATATTAGCAATAATATAAGGAAAACGCCGGATGCTCTTGATTTAGTTGGTAGTGCATTAGGGCATTTACTTGGAGCTCAGCCGCACTTATGTGATGTTCTTCCTTCAATGGGTTATATCAATCAAATTTTAAGTTCTATGGAATCCGATCGACCCGAGTTAAAAAGAATTGCTGCTATATTACTAAGACATCTTGCAAATAATCATGCGTGTCTTGAAGCCCTCTGTCATATTCGAAGTATTCAATTTATTGTGAATGGAATGAAGAAACGATATGACATGTTACCCGTCACATGTGAAGCTCTAAATCAACTGTTCAACGCAAAGCATTCTGAACTTGTTTATCAAGCTTTGCAAAGTCAACTTGTACCTTTGCTCCTTCAAATTTTAAAAAATGGTGGGAATGATTTGGGACCAAGTCCAGCCGCAACTAAAGCTAATATTGTTCACGCTTTGCAAAATATGGCACAAGATGAAAAACATGGACAAGAAATTGAAGCCATTCTCTCAAAATCGGATATTTGGCTTCAGTATCGAGATCAGGTAAAAAATACCTTTATACAACAAATTATGCGAAACAATGTGTACGTGTACAGTATGCAAGTTTACAAAATATAAGGTCATTATTTATCTGGTTTTTTTGTCTTTACAGAAACACGATTTGTTTCTTTCGGACAAACCAATTGCGGGCTACTTAGGATCATCGTCTGGAACTGTTGCCGGCTACTTAACTCAAGGATCAATGGCTAAATCTTCCATTCCAAACTCCCCACCCCCACTAATTGATTGAAAGATTAAATTCCTATATAAAAATAAAATAATATTATAAATAACTTATAAATACTAAATACATTAAAATGTAAAACTATTATTTCGTTTCTGTGTTGTTATGCATGTGCCAGTTATCTATAATTTGTTAAGTGTGATCCGTAATTCGTACAAAAACAAGATTTTTATCCAGTAAAAGTACATTTATTTATTACTACTGAAGGAACCGGTTTGTACTAAAAGACATGACAATTAAATTCCAACCGTGTCCATGAAAATGAAATTCGAAATTTTAATTTTAAATATCTGGAATGATTTGTATTATCTCATCATTGTGGTTTGTAAATATTATATACTTAATTTGTCAGTGGTACTTTCTCCGTTTTTTTAACTCATAAAGTATAGCACTATTAGAAAACTACACATTGAAAAAAAGAAGAAATGAAGAAAAGTACATAATGATATTATTATGATGATAATATTCATATAAACATCAAACATAATATATTTAATTGTAGCATCGTATTTGACGAAGTAATTATACACATTATGGCGGATAAGATTCGTGAAATATGTAGCACTTAGACATAGCATAAAATGCATTAAGTTTATTATTTTGTACAAAATGTTTTATCATTTCCAAAAGAAAGAAAATGAAACAACAACAAGAATAATTAGTTAGTAATAATTAGATACTTGCCGTAATTCACAAACAAAAAAGAACATGTTTTTAGCAAGTAATTCTAAAAGTTGTCAAAACTTTTTTCTCTTGGGCATTAACATGAGGAACGAATTGAGGATAGCAAGGTTGCTGACTAAGGCCAACGAAAAACTCTTTTAAATAATCTTCAAGTTTGACAGAATAAATCATATCATTAGCAATGTCTTCATCCTCATTGAGGCTGTTATCGAAGAAAAACTCATCTCCGTATATATCATTTTCCTTTTCGCTATCTGAACCATCGTCAGACTCTTCATCACCGTGATCAACACCCCCATCATCCAACTCGGTTTCGTAATCTTCATTTGTATTACAAAATGCGAGTTCGTTTATAAGAAGTTTGAATATTTTTATTGGAAGAGAAATGATGGTCCATTTGTCCGGATTTTTCTTGCTTCTAGTTTGCACTTGATTGGGTTTGCTTGCATCAAATATCTGCTCACCTTTGACCTCAATCTCAGCAAGAGGAGAATAATTTAAGCTATGTATGAGTAATTTACTCAGTGCAATCGAACAAACTTTACGATCAAAGTGTCCAAAAAATAAATGCTGTCTTGAGACCCACTCTGTCATCACAAAATTAAGTGCTGATTGACCTACGCAATTAACAAGAATACACAATTTCATTATTATTATTACAGATATTTGGAGTAAAAGAAATTATATACTCAAACGAAACAACATAAATAGCATGTACCTGATGGTCCTGGGACACTTTCAAGGAATTGAAGTGTTGCTGGCATTTGAGTGTTAAATAAATGAGCATACACCATACAAAGGTTTTGAATGACACTTAGTGTTTCAGCTGATTGTAATTTACTGAGGACAGCTCGTAGTAACAACTCCAATTGTTCTCCTAGTTTATCACCGGCTTTACATATCAGGGTCGTGACCAATTTGCCCACACAAGCAGCTGTGAATTCCGAAGTACTCGGATCCAATAGACGACAAGCAATTTCTAAGGAATCCAGAAAATTAAATACATTGCGTAAATAGTAAATATTCATTCATCCGATTATTTCATATACATATCTACATACATTCATACTCTTGTACACAGGCCAAATCAACTGAGAATAAATTATTATTATATTTATGTAGTTAGTTTCCAGAATGTGTCATAGTAGAAGTAACAGTACTTAACTTACCAACTACATATCTCAATCCTGATACTCCTTTTGAATCTCTGTAAATGATTCGGGACATTAATATTAATATACTATTTTCTAGCTACTAACAAATATATATATGTGCATATATTTTCCAACAAACGTTTTCCATATTTTTAGACTTACAACTGGTTATAAACTTGGTCCGACGATAAAGCAGTAAAGGCACGAAGACATTCTCCCCCGTTTCTACAAAAAGAAATATTTATAAACGTGTTTATACAGTCTGCCATTGTATTAACGTTAACTATTTATGGCATCAATTTTGTGAACGTGGAGAAAAAGTTGATAGTTATCATCTTACTGTAAAACCGTATTATCATCAGATTTCGTTACACATTGAATCACAGCAGGAAAAGCGTTTTCTATTAAAACTGAGCATAGGGGAACAGGTGAAGCACGAACTATTACGGTTAAAATATCCAAGGCGACTCCCTGTGGTCCAGCTAAAACACAATAATAAAAATTCATACAATATCTTCATTATTTTTGACCATTAATAAGTTGTCAGGAATGTTGAAGACAAAGTTCTAGCAATATACCAAGTGTTTCACATGATGGATTGTTGAGGACTGATGTAATTGTAGGCACAAACCGTTCTTGCAAAAATAAAGTACATCCTTGATTCTTGCACAAAACACGCACTAGTTCTTCAACTAGTGGCGAAATTATGGGGTCTCCATTAAATTTTACAAAACATGCTATTGACAATGTTGTCATTTTTTGTCCAACCGAGGCCGTCAGACCTTCATCAATTGCTATGATCCGAATCAAGCATTCGAGAACGAGGGATAAAATGTCAGTTGATGATTGAGAAGTTCCAAAATGTATGAGAGAATCGATGGCTCCTGGAAGAACTTTGAGCAAAGTCTACAAATACACACAAGACAATATTCAACATTGTACTACGAGTGATCGAATCCCATAAACTGAAATACATTATGAAATATCCATGAAATTTTGTCAAATTAATTTGCGCAACATACTTGTTTAATTAAATCATTTTCCAAGGACAGTGTAATATAAGTTGAAATAGCCTTCACAGCCAAAATCCGTAATATAACACTTCTATCAGGTTGAAGGCATTCAGCAGCTGCTTGTACAAAATCTTGAGTAAGACCAGGTTCAATTACAGCAGAAAAATTACTTCCCAGTACAATACATCGACCCACCAGCAAAATATCACTACTACTTAGACCAGGAATGACGACATTCTACAAGTAAATGATAAAATAAAAATAAAAAGAAACATTCAATTTATCTATTTGCTTTTTTGTTTGTATAGGCGAACAATGAATGACACAAGTATCAAAAACCATACCTGAACAAAACCATGAATGTCGAAACTTTCCTGAGCTCCAGATTTATCCCTCGTCTCCACAATATTCATTCCGAGAGTACACACAGCAAAAAGGCAAGCCTCTTGAATACGCCAGTCATTACCTCCCATAGACAAATGTTTATTTACTGCTTGACCTAGAGCAGAGACGGAGGCTTCTTTGAGTCCATCACAAGTTACCGTGAGTAAATCCTGAGCACAAACTCTCAACGAATAAGTTGCTGCTTCTTCATCTTCATCACTAGCAAAACTGGAAGGCTGAGATACCCATGCTTCAACTTTTTCCTATAGACAATCATAAAATTTATAACAATTATAATTTTACTTTAATTGAATATTTTTGCCATAAAAATATTCTCAAAACATTCAAATCTACCTGAGGTAACTGCATATAGAAAATTGTATAGTAGATTAAATCGGCCAGATATGGTTTTATTAACACTTTAGAGTTGCTCCCAATAAGGTTTCTAAAATTGAGAAAAACAGAATCAAAAAAATTCACAAAATTAATTATAAATATGTTTTTATCAACTTGTACTTGCTATTTACAACTTGTTTTGTCGTAATAAATCACTTACTGAACAAGATCAAATATTGAGTATAGTATGGCCTCAACACCATTATTTTGTCCATCCGAGTCTTCACCATCATCAGATGTCCCAACAAGAACTTCTTTGTATACTTCCGTACTTGAAGTCAGAATTCCCCAGATTGGCGAGAGTAAATCAGGTAAATAACCAGAAAGTCTTTTAGGAAACAACCGAATGAGATTTGCAATCGTTTTTACAATTTCCTTCTTTAAACTGTAATCATCATCTTGATTTTGAAATTCGTCATTTAGTGCAATAGCAAAAGCCCCCATGAAAGCTGGTAACATTGGATCTATATGAAAGAAATATACTAGGACTTTTAAAACTTGTTTTTCTATTATTGAAATATTATACATACGTAAGTACAATTGAACCGACCTAACATTACTGGAAGGACGGCCTTATCCATTTCAGACATAGTAGCAATCATTCGAGCACATGTACTATAATATAATGAAAAAGTACACCCATTACAACAAACACAATTATATATATACCCATACCCTCACATTCACATATGTAAATATTACAATACTTAATAATTATTGTAATAAAAATTTTATTACAAAATAAATATATATATTTCTTTGATTGTACCGAAAGATGTAGACTGCTTTTGCTCGTGTATGAGATGGATATGCATCTTTTTCGGAAATTATTCGATAGACCTCTGGAAATATGATTGGAGCAACATCCTTCATATGCTGATCAGTTAATTCTTTTACAAATTCGGTCATCACAGTCATAGCTCCTTGTATCCCCTTGATTATAAAAACAAATTCCAATGTACGTTTATCCGTATATATTATATTATAATTAAAAATAATTAAAAACGGACATTCCATCTAGAATTTCAATTGTCATGAATGACTGCAGTTGAATTTAATGAAGGTGGTTTATACCTTCACATCCCTTAGGTAAGTCATCAAAGTATTGAACAAGTCGGGCCATTGATCGGGCCAATCCCAGTGAGCAATCGCTGAGATGACAGCAGCAATGGATTTTCGTATTTTACTTTGATTTTCTAAAAGACCAAGAGGAGCCATGTTTCTAATCATATTTTTGACAGAGTCACTCGCCTCTGGTGGAACGAACCTATTTGGTATTAAAAACGATAAGACTTTATCAGTAAATAAAGTTCTCTGACGATCGTACTTTATATTTTTAAAAGAGTATAAAAAAATTAGCATTATACTTTTCACTAATGTTTGTCCAATGTGTATCAACATATTGCCTGAGGAGGACTCCAGCTAAAAGGCGAGTTGGTGGTGGATAGGATGATTCAAGAACAATTTCAAGTAAAAACGTCCCGTAGTATTCGGTAACTTCAAGGGCTTTCAGCCTCTCTTCAGCACTTCTTCTAATATCTCCATTTGGCGAGAGACTTGCTTCGACACACTCAATAAGTACTTCTTTAATTCCTGTGTTATGTGATGCCATGCTTCTTGATTTCTAAAAATAAAATCAAATCACATATTATTTCATATTTTTTACATTAACACAAGTACGATACATAAATACATAACTACATTAAATATGTTGAATGCATAACTAAATAACAAGTTGTACTTACACAAGACTTGATACCACAACTAGAAAAATTACCTTATTATACCGCTATATTCTTCAAACAGGAGTACAAAAAACCCGAATTATTATTCCCCGATTTGTAGGAGATTTTAAGAAAAAATTCGGCACACTTTTTTAAAAGGCATTTTGACCGCGCTTACCATCAAGACCAGCATAGAATCATTCTCATTAAGTGTAGTGCATTAGACTCACAATGTAATATGTGTGCAAATACTAATACTGAAATAGATTATGATTATTATTAGATGCACACTGATCACTGAAGTATGTATATTTTATGTTTAATCATAGTTATCTAGTACAAAAGTACTTATTACTGATGAAACTGATGTCGGTTGTGAATTATTACCAAAAGTAAAAAAAAAGTGTAGGTTTATGCGCAAATGAATCTCTCTCGTTCCTTCATATGCTTGGGGGCGCATATGATTATATGTAATAAGCTTATAATTATTAGAAATTCATCTCGGCTCCTTCGAATTTCTTTATTACATTTATATTAATTAAATCTGTTAGTTATTTAAAACGTAAATATTATAATGATAACACGTATGACTACGCCTACAACAAGTAATAAATACCTACATTAAATATTCTATTCAAAGTCTCTATAAATTAGGAATCAATTTCATAAAACCATTGTGTATAGGATTTATGTATGTAGCATAATGTAACTTTTTTGATATAATTACATAATTATATCTTCGACGATGAAAAATTACATTATATTTATTATACTGTATTTTAATTCGTTTCAATGCTTTATCTAGATGCTCTGGAAAGTAAACTGGCACGAAATTATGGCCAAGTATACCTATATATTCCAAAGTATAGATTATTAGTAATTAAAAGATACATAGTTTTGCAATGAGTTTCTGTTTATAGATATATATAAGTAAAACTATTATCTATATGGTTTTGAGTTTCAGTCTTGCTTTAAGTGCTATAACATTAGATTATTCGATTCTGATATATGATATACCCAAGTACCTTCCATGTTTACAACATTGATGATTGTAAATATTGGCATAAGTATATTTAAAAAGGTCAAATTATTAGGAAACAATACTTATTACTTAAAATCTAAATCAAACTACTGAGTTCCAATTTATTGCTTAAATTAGGCTTATTCTTGTTTGTTATTCCAAGTTTTTAAAATCATTGCGTAGTATTTATAGTCGTTTATAAACGCTCGTATAACGCACAATTTCAACTTTCAATAAAATATAAAGGAATGCATTGGAATAGAATGTACGTTAAATGCTTCTAGAATTAGATTGGAATTACTTTGATAATCATTTTATAATAGACTCAGTGATTAACACAGAGCGGCCTGACAGTTGCTATCTTTATCTTTAGGATTCTACAATCGTAACCTCTGACACGTCAATTGTTCCAACATCTTGAAGTACTTGAGAAGGTGCTTCTGTGGTTATTGTTGTTGTAGTTATTGCTGATGCTGGTGCTTCTACCGAATTTTCTTCATCTTCCATCACAGTATTTTTCTTACTATCCTCCACTACAGCTGTTATGATTTCTTTGGCTTCTTCAGCTACTTCAACAACAGTAGATGAAACAGAACCATTTACATCCACTGAAGCTGAAGACGTAGCGGTTACGGTAACTGTAAGGAAACCTTCATCAAGTTTCTTTCTTGAACCATCCAATTCAGCTTCAACTTCCGCCCAAAATTTTGTATCACTTGTCTTTAAAGAAGTTTTCAATCGTTCTTGATCTGTCTCATTCCAATTTGACCACCATTCATTAAAAAGTTTTACCTAAGAAACAAATGTTTAATATTATTACGAAAGTCAAAAAAAAAGGAACTCGAAAACATAATTTAATACATACTGAAAATAAATGTACCTGACAAGCAAAAAGTGAGGGTGGTCGACTGCCGGATGATGTATCCAAACTTTGAAAACCATTTACTAGGCCGTTTATGAATTTTTCAGGATTTATTTTTTGTGCTAACTATAGCGAAACATAAACAAATGATGAACATGGTTTTTAATTTGCTTTCATGATCAAATTTTACTAAATAAATTTTAATATTACGTATTGGCTTGCATTGCTTGCAAAATGAAAATTTACCGTATTCACAAAATCTTCCTTTTGGAACTCGCTCCATGAACCGAACCATCGCAAAATGTAGGAAACCTGATCACTTGTGGAATGGGACATAATGAAGAATTACAAGTCCTGTGCTTTTTAACTTGTTAAAATTGACAGGCACTGGTACCGAAGTGTATATTTAATGGTATATTTATAATTAATAAATTACAGTATTAGATAGTAGACCTATAATACAGTATTATAAATTCCAAAGAACTTGTGTTTGTGCGGCCCAACAAGGATGCTTGCTGATTTCTCGACTTTATTTATGTGTGCTTCATATTTTATATAAGAATACGATTTTTTTTTTGGAAATCTCTCTTAAAATCTACATATGGTGTTGATAGTAGTATCAAAAAGTTATTTGGAAAAGATGCTTTTGAATTGAATAATTTTGGAACGTAAGCAATCCGTTTCATGAGAGTTTGACACTAAAAAGGCAAAGTTATTTTTCAATTAAATACCTAACTTGACTCTTGACATGTCTTACTAAAACGATATAAAATAATTCTTATTGTTAGTAGTATGAATCCAAATAGTAACAGCAGGTATGTAGAACTTAATGAAAGTTCAAGGTATTAATAATTTATTACGCATTTATTCGTGTCTGTTATTCAACGGTGCAGATCATATTATAATTAAATTCCTATATATACATCTTTTCGTGTTATAACTTTGATTATAGATTTTCCGTTTAGTGCTCATACGTACTCACATAATTCCACATTTCATCATTGTCTTGAAATCGGGTAGAGAGTTTGATAAGAAAACTATCTACATGTATACTACAACATTTAACTGTACAATTTACTCAATTGCACACGTATGAAAACGCATTTATATGTATATTTATATACTATATACATATATAGGTACACAGAATCAATCCGGTTTTTTTGTTTCGCATTTCCCCATATTTTAAGTAAGTTTAGGTAGCAACAATTTTGTTAATCTTTTAGCGTCATATAAATATGACTCATATTTTACAATATCTAATAATTCATATTATTTTGACAATACATTCGTTTTATGAAATAACAAAGAGACAAAAAATAACAAATATAACAACCACGTCGTTGTTGTTATTTGTTAGTATCAATTGATACTAATAAAATCCTCTCTCGTGTATAAATAACTTTTGTATCTTCAATCCATGATGAAAAAACACGCTGAATTAATCATATATATGTATATGGTTTAACAGCTGACATTGTTTATATGTAAGTACCAAGTGCAAATTACCATTATTGTTCATTTCATCTCTTGTAGAATAATGTGACTAAGCATCATTACTACCACATGTAGACAGTGCCTACATATATTGTGCTGCGTTTGGCTGCCTTAATTGCAGTATTTATACATTTTAAATATACATTTCATGCATGCTCATTCAACTTCATTTCACTAGTAATAATAGTTATATCGAAAAACTATAATATCATTTTAATGTAAACTTTCGCCTCAAAGGTTGATTAATAATAAGAGTATAATATAGCTGAAATTTCACATAGAGTCGGTATCATTAGGTCCAGCATCATTTGGTCACATTCTTGTAAATATATACTAATACAGTGTTTTTCATATTAGTTAACAGTGTTAAATTAACACTATATTAAACACACATTCGCACACATCTGCTACAGTTAAATGTTATCAAGGGGTTTAATTTAACTCATAACTCATACATAGGAAAGCCCTTTACTGACTAGAAGATTTTTTCATTTTTTTCATATCCTTTAACTAAGTATACATGAGATAAGGTTGATGAGATACGCTGAATGAAATTTGTTCAGTAAATAGTAGTATAGTAAGTAGTAAATCAAAATGTAACAAGAGTATAATAATAATTACATTAGATACAAAGGAACGTGAATAATTAAATCATACGATGATTTTGATTTTGTAGGGCGATGATGATTAACAATTATTTGAAAGGGAATTCAGGCCAGTAGTTGACATGATACCGATGTGTGGACCCTTCAAAAAGGCGGTCGAGCCAGTTTGACAAATTATCAAGTAAATGATTGGTAAAAAGAAAACCAGAATTTGAATGACTCTCTGGTTGCTGTAAACTCATGGATGTTCGGATTCCTCTCTCAACATCATTATTACTATCGGATTCATCCGAGTCATCCAATCCCAAGAAGCCACCATTTCTGTATCCATTCTTCCGACTACTTGCAGAAGCGGACGCAGCTGCTGATAACCCGGGTAGTGTAGCATGGAAAACACAAAAATATTTCCGATGTCCATTCAAGGACAAGACAGTTCCCACGCAGTTCCTTGGATTGATATTCAAACTCCTCTGTTCGGATAAGCTAAGGAGGAGTAATTGTTTGTACCAACCGAGTCCTGCCCCTCTATCCACGTGCATGAAGCTGAATTGTAAAGATTTGTTCTTTCTGTAAGGCCATACACATCGTTGAAATTTTGGCATTAAACTGGCTTTACTATCCGTATCCAATAGGAGCACAATAGTACGACAACCCGGTTTGATGAGACGAACTAAACCATTATAAGTTTCCCCTCTCAATTCATGAATTTTTAAATCCAAAGGTCCACTGGCTGTACTTCCACTATGTGTCCCAACTCCTCCAGCTGTATTGTTCGTACTACCACTACAGCGTCGTCTGGGTTCTTGATCCGAATTCCCTTGGGTACTTGAGTTGGACGCAGGTGTATTTCCTTGATTCACATTATTTGCTTTGGCTAGAATGGATTCTTCTTCTAGTCGTACAAGATATGCCATGATGAAGCCCCCAGCCACGATGAATAAAATTGTGGCAATGAGAGAAGTTGTCTGAACTACATTATCTTTAGTCAAATGACTCTTGAGGAAAGTCATGGTCAAATTGATTTTCTTGAATAATTTCGTGAGGAATCCTTGTGAGTGTTCATCTGTCAATTCCTTAATGTCCGTCACATGGTAATTGGATCCAACATTATTAAGTAATTTATCCAGTATGGATTCGAGCCCAGAACTTGAATTTATATTCACCCAATCAGCTACCCATTCATAGCTAATTCGACTTTTGTCTTGTCTCCAGATGACGACGAGATTTGAATTGATTTGAGGTGCATTTAAAGAATGAACAAATTCTTGTTGTTTAAATTTGAATACGTACGCAAAACGTACACGCTGATTAATGTAGGAACTAGCGAAAGATCGCAAACTTGTAATTTCCACCACATTACTCATATCATCCGGTGTGATGAGGACAACACAGAGTCGTCTTCGGAAATTTGAGGACTCTGCTGGGCAAATTGACTCGAGAACACCTTGAGAGCTCAAACGAGGGAGAACAAGAAATTTATTATTTTCCAATAAATCCTTCATGAGACCGTATGGAATGTCATTCATACTGAGTGTAGCTACGGGTTTACTACTCGAGAACTCTTTAAATAGCAGGATGTTATCTTGATTTTTATTGACACCGAAACGGGGTTTTAATTCCTCTTGATTGGTCACACCAAAGGCAGCTCTCTCACGGTATTGAAATGCGAGAATTAAATAACGAAGTCGTATATTATTATTGCTAATGCTGTCGGTGATTATTAGAACACGAACTCGATTGTCGAGCCAACTACTTAAAAAGTTATTGATATTTTGATCGTTGATATTTGTGAGCAACTCATTCACGGGGAGTTTTGAACGAACAAAGGCAACGACACGAGATGCACTTATCACAGACTCACGAAGAATGTGTGGCAGGCCATCAATCAAAAGAATTATCGCTGGAACCCCCGATACCCCCATTCTATACATAAATAAAAATATCATTAAACATTTATTAAATATAATGAAAAAAACATTTACGAAATAGTATATACACACACACGGTTGTCAACACTGAAATGAATATATTAAGAATATTATAGCATATATATATATATATGTATACATACCTTCTAGCAATTGTTCGCTCTCGTTCTGCATGAAGTGTTCCTACATCGATCCCAATTGGTGTTAATTCCTCTGTTATTGTTCGCCAAGTTGAGGCTGCTCGAGCACAACCCGCACAGTAGTCCCCATAAAAGAGGAGTAGTTGTGGGATTGTGAAAGATTTAGGTAGCGTAACAGTCTCAAACGATCTACAAAACATTTAAATATGTTCATGTTTATCATATTTGAATGGACAAATATGCATACGTATACCAACTATAAAATAAAAATGATCTCTAATATAGAGTATATATATCGATAGAATCTATCTGATAGATAAGTATATACTCACTTTCCACTGACGCTTTCCTTGTGAAGATAATTGATGCCATCAGTGAAGGGATAATGGAAATTTCCTCCAGTGGCAAAACTAAATATACTCTCTTCATGACGATTCAATAGGCTGGAACTTTCGTCATAAATACCTCTATCATCGTACAATCGTCTTCTCTCGGTGTCTGTCAAGAGTTCATACGCCTTGACAATGCTCACAAAATCATCCTCTGCTCCGGGCGACTTGTTCTTATCTGGATGACTATATAAACATGGAGCAAATGAATTAAATTGAATTATTTAATGTTGTCCTCAAATGATTACTATGTGATCATATACAAAATATAAAGATAAACATTAATTCTCAGTTGAAAAGTTAATACTGAATTTGGAAGCTGTATATATAGTATGGAAAAGTAAGTAATGTAACCTAATTAATGTTTTTGGCAATATTCTGTTTTTGGTATACATACGTCAGATATATAATATACATTACAAAGTTTGCATTGCAAACTGATTTTAAATGAATAAATGAGCAACACCCCAAAAAAATATACATAGGTAAACAATTTATATATAAAGTTAAAACTAAAGAAAAATCCAAAAAATCTTACAATTCCTTAACGAGTAGTTTATAGGCTTTTCGGATTTCTGCTGCACTTGCATGACGGCTCACTCGTAGAATTTGATAAGGGTCATAATCTCTAGCACATATACTAGTAAAAGTAGTTAAATATAATAATAATAAAAAGTTAAATAACATTATTTTGCTCATTTGAGAACTACGAGTGAGAAAGCTGTATTACACAATTTCTACTGCAATTGCAGATGTACGTGTTGTTCTATTATTCTTTCTTCTTATATGTGTAAAATAGTCCAAAAAAATAATCAATGTATAGTAGTAGGTGTCGCTTCAACACACCACCGATCCGAATTCGGAGAAAACCGAGAAATTAACTCGGCGAACGACTGACTATATACACACATGCACACTATACTAAATGTGTGCACTCTCTCGTTCTCGTCCACATGTACAATAAAAGTGAAAAAGTTTTTCAGAAAAACACTTTTGTATACTGTTTGCAACGGGGTTTCATTACTTCCCTAGAACTATTGTTTATTTTAGCTATAATATAGTACTTCCTGTCGATAATACATGCCCTTAACTGTTAATTTGTATTATGAAATGTCATAAAAAGTTTAAAATAAAAGTTTAAACTTTACGTCAGCCTTTTCTGATTTTCTGTAGGATATTGGCATTTGGCATACATACTTGGTTTTAAAAAATGGGGCAATGGTTTACACTTTACATAGCCTTTTGAAGCACCATAAACAATAATAATAACTGCTCAATTAATATCAATAGGACAATAATTATATGCATATATGTAATATCAAATTCAGGATGCCAAACAGACGATGGAAATGATGGAATTTACTAATAACAATAAATTCGATTTAGTTGGAGCGAATCATATTACAGTTCAACTATATATATATACATATATGTCCCTGCATGTTGGCGGGACCGACTCAAAATCGGACTGCTGTTCATTTTGACTTTTCGACACTTAATTTTGAGCATAACGTCTCAAATTAAGTCAAGATTTTATATAAAGTTTGTATCAGTCTGCCTAAATAACATCATGTCAGAAATGGAGGAATCATTAATTATTTCGGAGAATCGTGGAATGTACTCTCGTAAATTAAATTATGTAATTTCAAAAGATTGTAAGAGAGGAGAAGGAAAGAATTTAGAATCATCATATGTTGTAGTGGAACAAGGTGCGGACAGAAATACAACAAGTTGGTTATATGGAATGAGATTGGCCTTACGTCAAGTTTTTCTTCCTCATGGTTATCCTCAAAGTGTCTCCTCCGATTATGCTTCTTATCAAATTTACGATACCATCCAGGTTTGTTCATTTATTGTTTTACATGCCATGTGGAAAAGTAATTTCAGATCGATCATTGAGCATGGCGACTTCATATCTAAATATAAATATATGTAATTATTTTGTGCCAAATCAGGCTTTTTGCAGCTCATTAACTGGAGCTCTGGCCACTGAAGCAGTATTGAAAGGAGTAGGAGTTGGAGGTATACATATAACGATGGATTTTATTTGAAATAATAGTTTCATATTTATAATGTATAGTATTACAGTATGATGCGGAAGATTCACCCTTGTTTTTTGTATTTCAGATGAAACAGCAACGTCTTTATCTGCTGCTATTACATGGTTGCTCAAAATTGGAAGTGGAATGATAGGAAGTATATTGTTTGCATATGCTAAAGGATCCAGTCTTGATGGAGATTGTAAAAAGTGGCGTTTCTTTGCTGATGCTATCAATGATTGTGCGATATGCATCGATCTTTTAACACCAGCCATTCATCCTCAGTTGCGTGTTGGTGTTTTCTGTATATCCAGCGTAGCCAGGTATACTCCACTCTTATCTTTTGCATCATTTTATGCGGCATTATTCTTTTGATGAGAGAAAATGTTATCTTAATTCAGTTGCAAAGATTGTGAGTTGTAATCAAGCCTGGGCATGGATCATATAGATCACCCTTTTTTTGGTGTTGGAAAAAGGGGTGATCTATATGACCGGCGATCACATACTTTTTTGGCTTGTAGATCACCCCCCCCCCCTGATCTAGGGTTCATTTTTTAGGCCATTTTTGGTTTTTAAGATGACATGGACTTTCGTTACCGACAAATGTGAAATTGAAACGATAATTTTTTCGAAATTACTAATTTTTATGTCATTTAACATGTCTTTGATTGGACATTTATTAATAAAATTGGAAAAAATGGTGCGTGATGGGAGTTTTATCGTGTACGTGAGGTTGAATTATCGATGTCAAGGGATCGAAAAATTGGTTGCCGTATCATGCTCGAGTATTGCATTAGCATCGACGATGACAATGTGAAAGAAAATACCGCTGTCGATAATTTTGGTCGACTGGACGACGTTAGGGATTTTATGGAGGACGTTAGAAAAAGGCAGAAATCTTTTCTTTTATCGAGATTGGTGGGTCAAAGACGATATCGTACAGCTCGTTTAGGGAATTAAGTATTCGGTAAAAACATCTTTGACGTTATGTACGTCTATTTAATTGTTTTACGTATTGTTTTAAGCGTTTTTCGGATTTATCCGAACACGGGCAATAGCGTTGAAAACCATATGTACGCCTTAATTAAACGCATACGTAAAAAAATTATCGTCTTCAACGGTTGACCGCCCAGGCTTAGCTTTTTTTTATTTTTTTTTTTTATGGAAAGTTGTGGAAAGTTGTGGAATGGTGGGAAATTTGTATATTTGGAGGGAATTTCCCTCATATTCTTTACTTTCCGAAGGGTATAAAAGGGAATTCAAAACTGAGCTCCAGCTCATTTAATTTCCATCTTTTGCAAAAGAAGGTTGTGAGAACTTCTGACAAATTTCAGTTGAAAAGTTTTTTCAACGATATCGTACACAGAAGTACGTCGACGACAAAGTTACATGAAATTCAAAAAAGAATTGAAAGAGAACGTCTTCGACGAAGCAAAACATCGTTTGTCATCGAGTTCGCAATTAACAAACATCGACCACGACGCCAGTCGAGAACGTTACACTTGCCAAATGCGAGACAACTGTCAAATGTTTCGAAAAGTGAACTTTAACGCTGACGTTCAAGTGACACTGAACAAATGTAACGTCCACGACTGTACACAAAATGGATAACGATAAATCCAAATTTTTAAAGTTTTGGGGTCAGGTCAAGTTTAAGGTCAAACTCCAGAAATTTCTTGACCTCTTCGACAACTGAAACAAGACTGACCTTTTGGTCACTGATACAGCGACACTCTCGTTCACGACCCGCCCACAAATGTGTGTGTCACGCTACCATAGGCTCTCACCACTTTCCGCATGATCTTCCGATCACCAATCAGCCCAGTTCATTTACTGCAAAATGGGGGTGATCTACGTTTGCAATTTTTTTCTCATTTTGCCCCGGGGGTGATCTATATGATCCATGCCCAGGCTTGGTTGTAATGGTTGATGAGTGTACTAAGTAAGTTATTTGTTGCTCTAATCGATCATCTAAAATATTGTAAACTATATAGATCACTTGTTGGAGTTGCTGGAGGTGCAACGCGGTCAGCAATAACTCAGCACCAAGCTAAGAGAAATAATTCTGCTGATGTTTCTGCAAAGGACGGATCTCAAGAAAATCTAGTCAATTTAGTCGCTCTGATAGCAAGTTTAATCATTCTTCCCCTTGTTAGTGGTAAACATATGTGAGTTCAACTTAATATCTTTGCAAAAGGCAGCATGTAGTGGCATGTTTGTTTAGTGTCATAGTCGTGCAATGTACCTATAATCAAGTGTATGATGTGTGTATTTACAGGTTAATCTGGTCACTGTACCTCGTCTTTACCTTTTTCCATTTACTAGCCAATTACAAAGCAATCAAAAGTTTACAATTCGAATCCTTGAATAATGCTCGATTGCTCCTTTGCCTTCAGCATTTTAAGAAATCCGGCAAAGTACCTTCGATAAAGTCTGTCAATCAATCCGAAAGTGCCTTTGTTGGAATAAGTCTGAAAGGTATTTCAACGAGTCTAAAATGCAAACCAATATTCTGTACGCGTCTATACACATTCCGTTTATTTACCATGCTTATATTTATACTTTTCTTTTATATTTATGGTATGTAGATACGGCAGTCACTGGCAATTGCTACAAAATTCGTTTGGGGTCATCCATTCAAGAGGCCTTTAGCCAATATCTATCAAAATCTGAGACAATAAAGGATTCGAAAATGTATCAGTTCGAACAGATAAATAAATTGATATTGGAGTCGGAGAATAAAGACTTTCTCATTTTACCAAATAGGACTGAGAAAGTTGTGCATATAATTCTCCATGAAAATATTTTACCTCAAGAAATCATTGAAGCATTTTCCCGAGCCGTCTTTATTACTTTTTTCGAAGACGTAAGTATTATTTAGTAACACGCCGTTCTTTGTATTTGACTCATAAAAAAATAGACTATCACAATCTTCTTTTAAATTGTATTTTTCTGACGTAAGTATGATATTTGTTTTTAAATAGACCACACAAGGAATGGATAAATCGGTAACTGCTGAATGGCGAAAATTCCAGGCGGGTTTAAATCAACAAGGATATGCCAGAGACAAGACTTCAATGCAAACAAGTGATTCGAGAGCAACGTGGAAAAACTTACATGTCCTTCCAACGAAAAAAGCTAACTAAAACTGAAATCCGAGTTATGTATTACATAAAAAGTAAAAATAACGAACTAATCTTAGTAAATAACAGGGTTTTTTATTTAAAAAAATTTAGTTTTGATTGTTTGATTTGAAATTTAAATTTATTCATTGAATGGATAGATAGGTACTATATATATGTATATAGGTAAATATGTTATTTAATTAACAAACAAGTGATAAAAAATGTACTAATTCATGCAATTGATTTGCAAATCTTGATGAGAAATCAACAAATTCTAAATAAAAAATAATAATACATGTGTTTTTCAATACTTTCAAGATTAGATAATTATGGGTACATTATTTTGTGAATAAGGTAGTACTTGTAGTGGTTTATATTTTATAGTATTTAGGAGTTGACGAAGCAAAACGAAGGGATATAATATTTTATATATACACATTTATGTATGTACAGGGCCTTTTTTACGACGAAAAAGAAGACTCTGTGTATATGTAGAAGTTTGTTAGAAAGTTTCAAATTGACAATTCATAAGTGAACTTTGGGGCTATTAGAATTCGCGCTACGATCATCCGATGTTGTCCCCGATGATGTTGTTGTTGAAGCGGCTGCTCGATCTTGCAAGAATTTATCGAATTCTGAACTCGTTAGACTTGATTCCCCTGCTGCGGCGGCACCAGGCTAAAGTTAATACAATATAGCACTCTTATATAAATTTAAAAGGCTTAAAACTGTAAATGTTTTCGTGAACATTTTACTCGTGTTAGTAAACGAAAACGAACGTAATCCAAGACAAATATAAATAATATACACATACTAAAAAAAAAAGACTAATTTACATTTTCTCTCAGCCATGCTTCCATCTCATCAAAATCAGATGGTTTATGCCCCTAGATGACAAATGAAAAAATAAATCAGATAAACAAACATTTATTAGCTAAAAAAATAACGTAAATTCTTTTTAAATAAAGATGTAAAAACAGGCATATACACTCACCATCAGGATTTCCTCCTGAATAAAGACAAAAATGAAACGAATGGTACATTTATGTCCCATGAACATAGTCAAGCAAACATAAGTAAGACGGCACAAGTTTATGAAAATAAAAAAACAAAATTAAATTACAATTATAAAATCATAGTTCCATTTAAAAAGTGTAAACATTGAATATTTCAACCACCGAATACTATATTTATATTTTAAATCTGCGCAAACAACACAGTCTTAACGAAAATCGAATTAATCACGAAACGTATTGAAGAATTTCCAAACCTCGACATTTGCACTGGCACCCTCCGCAGTAGCTTTCCCACCAACTTTACTGGCTGATTTATCAGTTCTGGACTGCGCAAAAGAGTCAAAGTCTGCATCTTCATTGACCTTTGTTTTGCCGTCAGCAATATTTAGACCACTTAGTTTACTTGAAACCCCTCCAGCTCCTTCACTTCCAAAATCAATTAATGAGGCTTCAGGTTGTTGTTTTGATTGATTCTTTTCTTGGTTCTTTCGGTATCTTCCATATCTATTTAAAACACAGTATTGCAATAATATGGACGTGAATGCAATTTTTATTAGTGCAAGTACTAAATTTAAGTAAATTGTATTGTTTACCTCAAGAAAAGGTTATTCAATTCATCGTTGACATGAAGCATTTCAGCGGTGAGTTCATCAGAAGCAATACTGCATAATAACTCAGCAATTCTTCTTTGCATCTCCTTGCATGTTGTATACAACTCCTACAGATGAATTATCCAGATGAAAGATTAAAAACATTTGCATTTCATGCCTTAGAAAAGTAATAATTCAAATAGGCCAACTATTTTGGTTAAGTTTCATTCATGTGTCAAAATAACATGCAATTCTTTGGAGCGCTTTTCATTGACAGACTTATACAAATTTTGTATTACAAACACACAGTTTTTTTAATAGTAACAAATCGGCTCTATTTCTAGTTAAAAAACCATGCACAAATTGATATGTTGTTGTGTAATGATTACACAACTGTGTATACAAATGCTTCTAAATTAATACCTGGAGTAATTCAACATCACTGGCATTTTCATTCCCTGGTTTCATTTCCGAGAGCATTTCCGAGAACACTGACATGTTACTCTGCACGACATCCAAATCCCTCCGGATTTTCTTTGTCTGTATTAGAAAATAAAATGGTTCATTTTTAGTCATTTGTCAATCACATTCCACTCCATGCAAGTCTATTACAGTAAAAACAAATCTTTTTCCGTCGTCTTACCTGATCTGGAGTAACTTTTGTCTGATCGGCATTATTGTCGAATTGTGTTGGTTGTTGTTGTTGAGAGTTTAATCCAGCATCCATCATTATTATTTTGGATTTGACAAACAAATGAAACAGATTTAGTTAATAATTTTTCGATTGACTTATTCCTTTGCGTTTATATGACCATGCAAATCACACTCGCTACTATACAATACAAAGTACAGCGTTGTTGGCAATAAGGCGTCGTTTAGACTCGACAACAAGAATTATGTAACACTGTTATAGACTTGTGTAGTAACTTTTAAATGTCAAACTTAAAACGTTAAATAATCTCTGTAGATCCACCACAGGTATACGGTTCTATATGGACTGGTCCATACAGTTTCACACTGGTTATTGTTTACACACTGAAATGATGATTTCAGTGAAATCAACTAGTCTAACTATATATATTATATATAGTGAGCACTATTCAAAATCGAAGGATGAGCCAGAATTAATAGTCACAGAAAGTACAGAAATTCAATCACTGTGCTGGTAGAATAATCCAAAACGATATCTATAGATATACAGCCGTGGGTAAAGTTCGCTTAGCACTAGCACGCAGTAACTGATGATAATGACTCACTCGAAGGAATATATATATATTATGTACATACTTTTATATTCGTTTATATTTTACCTTATTTTCATATACATATATATTCTGTATGTTTGACTGTGAAAAAGAATTATGCAACTCCACGAATAACGAATACAAATTAAAAAAGGAAACGAAGAAGTTGTATACACATGCACAAATACACAGAATATAGGATTCTAAAACTTTCCGTATTATAGCTCCAAAATGATTCAGCACACAAGCAGATTTTTACTCACTCGAATCTTCAGTTTTAACTATTCACAGCCAATTCCCTCTCACAAATAGATTGACATATAATGCAACAACATAAAATACAAATATTTAGCAGCTGGAAGTTAGAACCGAATCAGCATATTATTGTAGAGAGACTAGGAAAAATTTGATGTGAAAATTTCTGGCTGACTCGACTGACAATGACAGGAGTAGAGAATGTAACCACTAGAATAATTATTGTATATGCTACAGTTGCATACAATAATAATTGTAGATAGTCTAAAGTCTAAAGCCATGATAATAATATGCTACATAATGTAGTAAAAAGGAGAGAAAAGTCTATAATAAAGGCATCGAGAGGATTTCAACTCTGTATTATAGTTATAGTATAGTGCACCCAGTATATAATATCTATACATATTGAAAAGAGAAACCTTGCGTTGATGAATATAGTACAACATGTATGTATACGTGATGCATACAGATAGTATAAGCATCTATTTTATATAGATCATACATTGCTTCACGAGTACCTACCAGGATATGTGTTTATATTGCATATACGAGCTTTGTTGGTATAAAAAACAAGGAATATGACTTACATTACATACTTAGAGATATCTGTCGAACTTAAAACTCACCTGAGCAGAACAGGTATCAGAATATTATAAGTAAGAACACTAATTACATATATATATATACTATTACGCATACATATGTACATATATAACACTCGTTCATCCATGGAGATATGTAGCTGGTTTAGTGAGACTGCAGCGCTGAGTCACACTGTGAAATATGTGTAGCGAGTTGAATGAAAAAAGTCATGTTGTTGTGTGGGTGTTCTCTCTTGCTGCTATATGTATAGCATTACTCGCAGATATACTCATGCCTATTATGAATATTCTGTTCATTTAACTAAGTTTTTATTACCACAGACCAGAGAGACATTTGACGTAGAATACTTTATTTATTGTACTATTAGTATCTAGAATCAGTATGCGTAGCCACTACACAATACACTACACTGTAGTGTATAAAAAAATACAATTATATGTGTGCACAATATAATGGTCTAAAGTTTTACAATTATAATTATTCTATTAGAATCGTCATGTTCCATGTTATCTAATATAATGCTTACTGAACTCAACGTGAAGCTCTTTTGCCCTTGCCCATTACAACTCTTACTTTTATAAATCCCTTACTTTGATTGCAAAAATTACTATGCAAATATATACATGGCATGTTTTTACAACAGTGCACTGTTGAAAAACTACATGTAGTTTTACACCATTTATCTCCTCGCTTAAACTTCCTTCGACCTTTTTTTTGATGACCAAATGAAAAATTCTAAACATGAAAGGATCAGAAAATATTTACATACTTATTCATAATCTAATTCTAATAATGTGTATACTTGGATTTGCATTTTTGCACGAAATTGCATCTGACTGCATTCTTCGCATTTCCTACTGTCATTGTGACTGGGATATATGCAGTAAATTACAATGACGACGATTTACCCACTACATTTAATTACATTACTACGTCTCGATAATATGGAGTTTTAATAATGTACATATATAACAACAAATAAGTGAGGGTGGGTGCTATAGAACAAAAAAAGGATTGTTATACATATGCAACAACAATCAACAACAGCGCAGCACTAAAAGCCGTCACAGTAACATAAGTAGACCAAGACTATATAAACTCACACTTTTATGCTATGTCTTTGTATATATATGTATATATTACGTTTCTATCAAGGCGTCCAAGATAATGTGTAAATTGTAGATATAATTTATCCTTATTTTGTAACAAATAAAGATAGGTGGTACTTTTGGACATTTTTGACAACTATACACACTTAGGAATTGCATTGTACACCGTTTGTATTGCATAGCAGGTTTACTATTGTAATGAGACTTCAAAATCTTTAACTACCTGTCTTTCTCCCAAATTCACTTGATGCAAAATTGGTTCCGACTCCACGCTCTAAAATTTCCGTCGTTAAATAAGTAAATAAATGAAAAATACAGTAAAGAATTTTCACATATATACAGATAATCTGACTTGGGCATTTGCTATATATATTCTGTGCAACAACAATGTGGTAAATATATACAGACTCAGACGAATATCTTATCTTATTTTTAAATTCAAGACAGTAGTATATTACCCTTTTAGGTGTAAGGATTGGAGCCATGGAGTCCAGATCAGTCATTGGAAATTCAATTCCTTTTGATTTCAAGTCATGATAAACTTGAACAACTCCAGCTAAGTCGGGTTGCCCTTGGAATGTGTCAGCCCAGGATTGAATGAGTCCCAAAATCTTTTCTTGTACAATCGCTGGTGAATCATTTTTAGTTCCTACAATGAGAAAATATTTCAAACGCTATTATTTTATACATACATAGCTAGTTTTATTTACACAGTATATCCTGTATGAATATTGTATACATATTGTACACATTTATATAAATATATAAGTGTAAAGCTCACCAATTAGACTGACAAGATTCTGGACAAAATCCTTATGGCACACAAGGACCTGAAGAAAAACATGCATAAATATAAGGGATTATTGCATTTGTTGACATATATATGTGCCAAATATATCAACCGGGCCCCAACTACGTTATTTTTCATTCCTTGTAGTATATACTCTACACAAGTATAGGTATCCTTAATCTACGATTTGACAGCAATTGTACTATTATGAAAAACAAAAGCAACTTTTAACAAATAAGTGTAAGTGTATATACGTACGTGTAATTTTTTTCCACAATTCTTGACAACAGTCTCCAGAACAGTGAGTGTATACATAATGACAGTGTAGTTCTTTCCAGCGTTCTGTTTCAGTCGTTTGTGTATTGCTCTCACAGCATCCTTTGCTCCATCATCCGAGGTATTTATCATATCCTATTAAGTTATTATAATTTAATCATGTTGTCATCCCACCTTCATTTGATGTTAGTACGATACGTTAATAAATATAGAATTAATTGACTCACGCATATTTCCATGTTCAATGACCAATTCTCTGATGCAAGGGAAGAGTCTGTCGCTTGTTCTAAAAAAGTATAAATACAAACCATGCGTAGAAATTAAGTAATTGCAAGGTGACATATTCGCAAAGAATTTGTGACAGGTAAAGGACTAACCAATTTTCTGTCCCACAGGACTAGAGAATGGATTTCCGGAGAAAAAGGAAATGATCTCCTCCAACGGTTTCTTTCCAATTTCCATTTTTGTTTGAGATTTTCGAATGAGAGCACTTTTACTTATTAGCTATACGCGTTTCAACTGTGACTAGATGTCACTGTTCCAAAAGATTTTTTTGAGCGAAGGAATCGGCTGTCATTCACTTTACATGTAAAACCAAT
>JAIUND010000380.1:0-76523 GCA_034699125.1 Gisinianus flammeolus | reverse complement strand
GGCCCTTCAAGGCTTGAGTTTATAGTTTAAAATACAGGTGCAGGAAAAGTGAGGAAAGTGCAGGAAAATATAAAGTGAGGAATTTCCTGCACCATAGTGAGGAAAGTAGGATTTGATTCTCTGAAAAAAACATAAAACATAAAACATAAAAACATCTAGTAAAACATACTAGTACTTACACATACTTTTAATGTACAGGGTGTCCCAAAAGAACCCTAACACTATTTGAAGTGATATAACTTCTTTTTTGTGAACCGATTTTGTTGATGGATATGGCAAATTAAAGAGGAAAGTCCAACTTGAAGATTTTCCAAAAATCATTTTGCAAAAATCATCACAATTTTATGAAATTATGAAAAAACAAAAAAAAAAATTAAAATTCATCACAATTTCTTTGATCATTTTTTTATTTGTGAATTGATTTTGACAAAAATGGTCTCAAAGCAATCGGGAGGTTCGACTTAATAATGTCAAATGACATTTTTATGAAATTTTGAATTTCTTTCAAAATTTCAAAAAAAATTAAAGTTTTTCAAAATAATTTTAGTAAGCAATAAAAGTGCTCTAAATGCAATGCTGAGCAAGTTTTGTGATGAGTTCAACACGAAATTCTCGACGGTTTGACCTCCAAATCTCAGAGAAGGCAACAAACTCAGAAGGCTTTCTCCAGTTTTGGGGTATTTCAAAAATCGATGCCGCTTCCACAAACGCTTACCAAAGTTCATGAAAACTCATAGGATGCTCGATAATGATCCCCTCAAGGAGTTTTCTTTTTGGACCAACTCGATTACCCGGGTATTTGAACCTTTAAATCCGATTCCGCAATCATTCGGACTTTTTGGTCGCCTGTGGTGACCCTTTGACCTAAAAATCTGAAAACATTCAGAGAGACAGAAAACAATATTGCAAAAAAGTTTACCCTTGTTGAAATTGTTTTGGCTAATGTCATTTAACCTTTACAGAAGGTCAAAAAATAAAGTGACCTCTAAAGGTCAATCCCAGCTGCCCAAATCAATTTCACCAAGGGTAATCTGTTTTTATTTGACATTATTAAGTCGAACCTCCCGATTCCTTTGAGACCATTTTTGTCAAAATCAATTCACAAATAAAAAAATGATCAAAGAAATTGTGATGAATTTTAATTTGTTTTTAGTTTTTTCATAATTTCATAAAATTGTGATGAATTTTGAAAAATGTTTTTTGGCGAATCTTCAAGTTGGATATTCCTCTTTAATTTGCCATATCCATCAACAAAATCGGTTCACAAAAAAAGAAGTTATATCACTTCAAATAGTGTTAGGGTTGTTTTGGGACACTATATTATTCACGACGAACTTCCCCCTTTCCATGCTACCAGCATAGGCTAATATTAAATTAAAGCTAAACTTGTGTTACATGTTTATGCGTTTACGTACTGTCAATGTGAAGGAATTGTGTGCATTCGTGACGCTCACAATTATTTCTAATATTGTCTCACTTTATACATATATACCAACTTGGCTCATATGACGTACAGACACCGTGCTTTTTTTTGTGATATGGTGGTCAATGTTATTTTATATATATATATATATATATGCGAATTCAACAATAATATTGTACCTATAAATGCATGATGTGATTTAATAACATTTGTGCGTAAGTACTGGAATCGATGATACATTACTCTACTTACGTGTATTCATTTATCTTCATGATGATGGAAATTTAATGTAAGTGTATATATATAAACTTCACAAGGAAATGATAAAATTGATGTCATACAGTCGACAATTCAACTGATATTATATTGCTTATACAGATATATACTCACAGTTTGTACTTTGTAGACAGTTGACATTGTCCATCAAAAAGACAAAACTGTACGTAATGCGCCGTAGTTTTAGGTTTTAGGAAATCTAGAATTTAGCTGTGCAACCATGAATGTACTTACTTACTTCTATATACATATACATACATGCACAGAAATAAAAGCTTGAAATATATGTTTGTTTGAACACAACAAGTGCCTCCGTCGTGGGTTCCTACGCTCTATCTGAATTTCCACTACTCACTCGTTTACGTTTGAATAATTGATGAGTGTGAATGTGACTCATTAGGTGTATGTAGTACGAAAAACCTACTGTCGACTTTTGTGACGAGACTCAAGTGAGTAAGAGAGTTTCAAGAGCCGAAAAGAGAGAGAAAGGGAAGAAAAAAATCGATTTGGCAATCAAATGTGATCCATTTGCTTACATACAAAAGCAGGCAAAAAAACTCTGGAAAAAAACTTTTCAACATGAAGAGAATTTGACTGTTTGTTGAATATTAAATAAGTATATAAAAGCCGAACGAAGGAGAAAAATAATATGAAGAAAACTGTGGAGGAGTTATATGCATGTGTAGTATATATATACTGTGTAGGATAAAACGACAAAGATGATTTCGTAAAATTCCAAATCTTGCCGTAAAAAAGAGGGGTTCGTGTGGATTGTGTGTATGGAATTTATACATGGAATACGCTTAAACTGTGCTAAAACATTTATTTATATACTCCGTCCGTCTGTGTAAAAAAACACAACTTCTTCTTTTGGAGGCTTTTGGGATTGCTCATTGCTATTAGTGTGGTGACGAAGGACGAAGAGAGGTGTTTGTGCGAACAGTACCGATCAACATGATGGCCTTTATAATAGGTAAGAAATATATTCACACTACATACTTATATATATATATATATACTTTCCAATTTTTTGCGGTGTTCTTAGTGTACTTTTAATATGTGTTTAAGGCAATTTGAAAGTTTTCTCCGAGAAAGCTCTATAGTATATAAATATTAGTTGCATGTGAGAAAATCCTGGAAACTGCTGGAATTCTGGAGAAAAACAAGGAAGATTATATATGAGTGGGAAGTTTTGGAGTTGAATTCATTGTGTGCAGAGAATATTCAATATATAGAATTTCCAGTGTAAAATATAATAGTCGTCTGTCGTTTCACATGCACTTAATTATTATTGTGAATTTGAAATGACTGAATACTATTCAGTGAACAACCATTTACAAATTGTAATAATTGCATTCTACTAAAATAATGACGCTGGAATTATTTGAATTCTGACTAACAATGGGTAAGTTCCAACAAAAGATTCAATTGTTGCGAGAGAGGCAACTAATTCAATTCAAAGTGTTAATTAATTGCCAATTGTCAAATCATTTGCTGTGTGTGGACTTTTTTTATACCACGTACATATTTTAATTTAATTAATTAATTATAGAGACAAGTCTGTGAAACTTTTGTAATATAATTATGAACTGGCATTTTATCGCTGGTACATATTTAGCTGGTATTCTAAATTGTGTATCCTTCCTTTTATGTTAATGTAGGCGGGTTAAAGTTTTTGTTCAGCTTGACAGAGGATAACTATTTGTACATGTATAATTGTAAAATTTTGTTTTTATTGTTTTGACAATCATATAATTGTCAAACAGAAATCTATTAACAGTTAACAAAATTATTTATGACGGGTCCTTTTAAAGGAAGCGTTGCTGCCCTTGCAACTTATGTGACCTGTACCGTATTTTTTTGGAGAAATCCTCATCTTTTACATCGGAAGAAACATGTTGCTTTCACAGCTACTCATATTAGTCATCGTGGAGGTAAGGAATTTCATCATACTTTACTTATCGTGAATTATCTAAAGAACTATGGTGTTTGTTTACAAAATTTTAATCTTTATAAAAACTAGTTTATATTATTATTTATTTTTTTCGTTTAGGTTCAGCAGAAGGTTACGAAAATACGTTGCGCAATTTCAAAAAATCCGTGGATACGGGAACAAATATGCTTGAATTGGATGTGAGACTTACAAGAGATGGTCAAGTTGTTGTTTATCATGATTCTGATTTGAAACGATTGACAGGATCGGCACTTCGTAAGTAAATAAAATTTTATAAAATCAAATGCTTCATATGTCAATACCAACTAAGTGAAAATGCATTTTTTGAGTGTGGGGTTATATTCTTATTCTTATATTTGTATTTTAAATAAATAGGTATTGCTGATGTTGACTATGCTCAACTTCCTCCTTTAAATATTATTGTTCCTATTGACACCATACCGGGTAAATGACAAAAATATTACAAATCATGATATCAATGCAAAATAATGAGAAGACTCTCGTCGAGTAATAAATGTAGAAGTATAAAGTATAATAATAATAACAATAACTAATTTTATTTTTATTGCAAAAAAGGTGAAACTTTTAGCGATCCTTCGTGGCCCGAAGATGATCGTCGAATACCACTTCTAAGTCAAGTATTTACACAATTTCCAAGTATTCCAATTAATATTGACATCAAGGATGATGATGTTCGGCTGGTTGCAGAAGTTTCAGATCTCATTCAAAAATTTCAACGGGCTCAAATTACTGTTTGGGGTAGTTTTAGTCATACTCAGTCAAATCTCTGCTACAAGCACGTTGGTTTAATCATTTGTAATTTTTATTTTATTTAGTTTACGTAATTGCAGAAAATACACAGTTTTTAGTGCAATTTAGAAGATTATCTTCTAAAGATTAGTTGAAGAATTTTTAGAGTATTGTAGCATTAAAAATCCCCTATTATTTTAATTGATTTAGAATCCAGACGTTGGTTTGTTCTTTTCTGCAAAGAAAGTCCTACTTTTAGTATTTCTTACTGTAACAGGAATCCTGCCATTTATTCCTCTGAAAGAAACTCATTATGAAGTTTTTCTCCCGTCATCCATTAGAAGGTTTGTTGGGAAATCAAAAGCATTCACATGTACAATGAATTGAATACATGCATTACAATTTATGATCGTCACATTGTATATTTTTTTACATTTTTCTGTTCAAACAAACAGGAGAAGAATTCGTCAATTGCAATCTTTAGGCATTGGTGAAAAATTTCTATATTGGTTTAGCAACACATTTCTTGTGGGAAAACCGCTGATTAGTCATTTACGTAAGTGATCCTAAAGAATGCTGGTTTATTACTAATCGCCTCATGCTCATGTACCTTCGCTGCTCCCAAATCCGAAGTTATTCACTCACAAAATATTAATAACATTAATTATTTTTCTACAATATTTTAGGAAAGAGGGGAATCCACGTATGTTCAAATATTTTTTTGTCAGCAGTCACATACGCATTATTCAGCATTTAAATATGTAGAAATTTTAATTCAATTTCTTGTTCTCCATATCTTCTAGGTGTATTTGTGGGTTTGCAATACTGATGAAGACTATGCTGAGTGCCTTGAATTAGGCGTCAATGGTATAATGACAGGTGAGTGATGAAATAAAATAAAAAGATTTAATCATATGTTATCCCGCAATAGCATTTAATCTTCAAATTTTGTTACTTATTTGCTGTTTTAATTAGATTATCCGTCAAAACTCCGACGCTTTCTTGATGATAATCCAGTGAAGAATTTTTCATAGTTCTGTTGAACAGAATGAATACCTGCCAAAAATCCTTTCCAAAAAGCGGCGTCATAATATAAGGAAGCCCGGAGAAGTGCAAAGCCAAAAAGCCACACGCAACTTTTACCACGGTCTCTTACTTAACAGACAAACTGAATCGTAAGGTTTTGTGTTACCAAAAATATCGTATAGATAATTATAACAATAATACATAGTTTAGTCATACAAGTAGAAACTTTATAGAGTGGTACATGTATATGCGTCATTGTTGTGGACGTGTTCTCTACAAAATGTTTGTATTGTTGTGACCAAATACTTGATAGATTGTATACTGTGTACATCAGTCTTAATGTACTGTCCCCGTGTACCTTTGACGGCATGTACCTAATGTATAATTGTTGCTGGATTTGATATTAGTATGCAATTTTCATTACAACTGATAAAAATGACATTTAGATATGTATTAGAAGTCCGTAAATCCGTAAAGAAATCACGCAAACAATTTCGTTTTAAAGTGCACGCATTCTCGCATATGATTTTGCGTTAAATCCGTTCGTATGTGTAGTGCAGTTGTTGTTAACATATATACTGTTAGTCCAGAGAGATATTTCTCAAATACTATTACTTATTTGAGGACATTTGTCCTACAATTTTGTGACAATTTTGATGATTTCAAAGGTGATAACATGTGCACAGTATAAATGGGAAGGTATTGTGCAATTGAATAGATACTCGTTATATTCAATATTTTATATCTAGTTGATTATTTTAAGATCTGTACTCATATTACATTACATAATTTTGCCAGAGGTTTATAAACTGAATAAACGTGCGGAAGTTTTTATCGGGTAATATCGCTTTGCAAATTTTTTTTGTAACTTTAGATTAGAAGTACAAATCTTGTGGAAATACAAAGTGTGATTCAGCAAAATTCATTTTATAAAAGGGCTAAAAATAAACTTGTAGAGTCACTCAACAATATTGTATAATATATAAATGAAGTAGCATTACCGTATATACTGTAATAGAACCCCTGGGGTTGTATTTGGTAATCTTATAGAACCCCAGGGGATGTATAGCAGGGTGGGGTTCTATAAAGTCGTGGGGTTCTATTACAGTATATACGGTACTTTGTTTGCATAACATCTTCAACATATTTTTACGTTCTCATGCAAGTATGAAGAATAATTAACTCAATGTTGATTTAATTGAATCCTTTATCCTGCCGCATAAATATTGTCATTTTTATTCAGGCTTTTTCATCAGTAACTCGAATTAGATTCACAAACAAATAACTTGGTCATAGCACATAAGCATATAAACATAATAATGTGTTGTTTTTTTAAATTGTACAATGAATAGTTTCTCATCAGTACAACAAAAATATTAGATCGATTCGCTGAATAGAATATAATGTCATTTAGTGTAACGAAGCTAACTTATCACAATTTTTGGTCCATTGTGTGATATCACTGTTTGTCCATTCATGAACAATATACATATATGAAGCGTGTCGAACGCATGTTTTGAATTGAATTTGAGTATTGACTTAAGTATTTTTGGATTGTCTGCGTAATATCATTTTGCGTCTTTGCAATTTACTACAACGTCTGCATACTGTCTTGTACTAAACGCATAGTAAATCTAATGATGGCTTTTAGTACAAGACAATAACTATTTTATATTATAATTATGTTTGCATTTCTATTCAAAATCACTGTAATAATAACATTATCATCCTCCTAATTCATCATTTTAACTTAATGTTAGTGAGAAGACCATTTGAATGATTCTGTATGTTCCGTCCGAGTCAGAACTTCTGACTAGGCGTAACTAATACTGAGAAAGCTTTGTGCATTTAATAGTTTTACGCGGAAATTCTTGTTTACATACCCACAAACTAGACATGCATTCTAAATTCTAACCACCATTTTACTCGAGTAATTGTTGTGAAACATTTAACTAGGTATACAAACTGAGCAATCGTAAAAATATATTATTATTAATTAATAAGTAACTATTAATATTATTATATTATTTTACAAGTTAATAAACATGAACGCTTCGGGTAAATTGAATTCAAAAGTTCAAAAGGCTAAATAATGGAATAGTATTTTTCTGTTCACTGAAAACTTGTGACTATTTAACAATGTAATACTGAAAAATTCAAAACTTTTTTTAGTCGAGTAGGTAAATTTTCGAGCTGGATTTTTTTCGCTCTTTTTCCTTGTCATTATCAGGATTCCCTTTTTTGACCATTGCATTTTTTAAATCATAAGTAGAATATCCTGTGTCTTCATCTTTGAAACCATAATACTTTTCACCTGTACAGTACAAAATAAAAATGCTCAAAATTGCAACCGTGTGCTAACCTATAGGTATAGTCTAACAGTGAGCGTTATCGTCTACAAGCAGATATGTAGAACGAGAGAGAAGACAGACGACAATACATCTACTTATGTATGCTTTTGTATACGTACATACATATTAATTAGCAATTAATTATTAATCTCTATACTTTCCCCAATATGTACATACTGTTGGTTGGTGGGTTTACCCGGCGTGACGCTGCTTTGTGTACATATATTTACTTACTACTCCTCACCTATTATGGGTGGCTTTGGGAAGCGGTTTAAGATGGCAATAGGATAATCATGTTTGTAATTCACTCCTGATTGAAATTCATTAGCCATTTCTGCACATAACGGGTCACAACCTATACACATACGCACAAAGTAAATACAATAATTAGCTTCATTATATATTGCTTATTACGCATGACCGAATATATAAGTATTCCCTCATTGCATTCAAAAAGATCAATATTTTTGTGCTCCATATTACCTACTGTAGCAATACCCAGAGCTTTATTAGAACGTCTGTACAGTGTACAAAATTCCATTGCATCCGGATCGCCAAATATAGCCGTGTCACTATGTCCCTCTCCATAGCCTTCAAAGTCCATTGAATTGAGAGTTATTTTTATTCCATTACAATTGTAAATTTGACAATAAAATTGAAAATATCTTACATATTTGGTCACAAACAATAAATAACGCACCTGCATATCGAACATTAACTCCTGCCACATTTGTCCAAAAAAAGGGAACAATTTGATGAACCGTTTCCTGTTTCCCCATCAAGTTCATGGCCACAACTTTCCCTTGGTGAGTTGCTATGCCCCAATGACAAATGGATGCTCGACCTTTAGCAGAATATTCGGATGGGAATTGTGTTACGTCCCCAGCTGCATACACACCGGTGACATTCGTTTCCAAAAACTGCTCCCAATGTAAACATTCAAATTGGAATTTCACTCTGGATTCGTTGAATTTCAAAAGTCCATATAATACACACAATCACAATGTATTTTATGTTGGTTTTGAAAAATAAATCACCTTGTTGACACAAATTGCACCATCTTGTTGATTTAAACGCATCGGTGTGTCCTCCAGGTATTCCGTACAGGGCAGAGCTCCAATGGCCAAAATGACCAGCTGAGCATCAAATGCTTTCTTTTTAACCGTAAGGACTTTGGTTACTTCCCCTTGTTCATTACCCACCAAAGACTTGACCTCATCAATCCCCCAATATCGAACTTTATCCCCATTTGGACTGCTTAGTAAATGTTTTAAAATGGCTTTCCCAGTTGCAGGTCCTAATACAATTCCGTAGGGGGCTCGGGAACGTCCAATAATGTCAATACGTTTTGCACTGTCCTTCAATGCTGTTGCGAGTTCCATAGCAATGAAGGATGATCCACATATTACAACTTCCTTGTCTTTAGCTCGTTCCGCTATAGTATTGGCATCACTCAAGTCATACAATGTGACGACATTCTTCAAATCTCCACCCGTCATTACTTTCCCATAGCTTCTTGGCCTACAGACAGACAGGAAAGAAAAAAAGAAATTGACTATACATATAAAAAAACAAAGAGAATAATTGGGATTATTTCTTAAATTTTTTTGGAAATACAGTTTTAATAGTAACCTGAGGCCAGAGCAAATGACAAGTTTGTCGTATGCGATTTGGTCTTTACCATCGATACCTGCGAAGATCGTACGATCAGAAAATCCAATTTTGGTTACGGGACAATTCAACATGAATTCAATGTCATATCTCTGTCAATACAAAAATATTGAAATTATAGTACATATTTTACTCTTATGCTTTACGGGATTAATGAAGAAATATAGGTACATATGATGAAATGTGCTGAATTTTTACTTCGTAGAAATCTTTGTCTCGTAATTTAATGGCTTCCCATTTACTCCCGGGGGCCTTGCTTAAACGAGTCCGATCATACGGGTAATTGACATCTCTTGAGATTAATACAATCCGCCCTTCAAATTTGTGTTGTCTCAAAGTCTGAGCACACATTACAGCAGCAGGTCCTATACATAATAATGGAAATAAACAGGATGAGTTATTGTTCAGTAATTAAATTAGTTACCTTCGTTTATTTAGTTTACGTACGTACCTGATCCAATAATCGCGAATACTGGACTACTTTTCAGCCTCTTTGTCATTGGTCTAATTATAGAATTCCGAACTACATCAGTTGGTATGACATAGACAGTATTCCCTTTGACTTTTGTTTCAAATGTTGGGATGGAATCGAATCCAGGATGTTGTTCAATGTCTCCTTTTTAAATACATAAAAAGCACAGTAGTACAATAACGATTACAAACGGTTCGATGGGGTAAAAGGCGAACTTTAACGAGTCGGAGTATATGACTTTCTAATCGTACCTGTAGCGAGATTAAAACACGCACCATGCCACGGGCATCGAACAAAACCTATATATATATAAAACTCGATTTCAATACTACGGTCACGAATAAAAATAAAGCATGTGAATAAAACTGACAAAATAATGATAAGAAAAATCACCATTTCCAACACTGCCGTTCACAAGAGACGCTCCTACATGTGAGCATGAAGCACCGATTGCAAAGAAATGTCCATTATTTTTCACAATTAGGATTTTCTGGTCCTTCAGAGTGAATTCTTTCATACTGCAAAACAATATCAAATCAAAGTTGCATATATGCATTTCTCCAATAGACAATGTCTGTATCACATATATATTTAATTTTAACGATTTCTTACCAATTTGTTGCATCAAAATCCGAGAGTTTAGCGGCGGACACTGTAAATAAAAAGTATACAAACATATATAAATAAAATCCCAGTTTCGCAATAAATAAGTAAGTATTTATATGAGAATTTAAATTTAAATAATAAAGTTTAATAAATTGACTCACCAAGTCCTTTAGACGAGCAACTTGCACCTCCTCCCATATCGAGTGAAAGTGTATATTTAAATATTTCCTAATTTTCAATAAATAAAATATGTAACAATCACTTTCTATTCATTTCGTGTGTCCTAAATGTCTCTCGCTGTATAATCAAATGAATGCAACATATTCCCAAATAAAAATCGATAATCAATGATGATACTAAAAATTTAATAACTTTCGTCAACCTGGACGTTTTTTTAATATAACTTTATACTTTATCGATAACGAACTGAATGGAAACAAGTGAGCACTGTCGAGTATCGCAAGGGCAAAATTGATGTGGTTAATTTCCGTTGTGCATATTAATTGATTAGAGACTTTTCGCTGTATGTTACTGCAGTATAAAATCGTGTGTATAGCAAAAGTTTGGTTTGTTTTATGATGTGTTGTGTGTGTACGTGTGGTTTATTGTATTTTGGATTTTGGTATTTTCGGACTTTGTCTTCCTTCCTAAATACAACGTATTGTGTCGTTATCGTTATTTATAATTTGTAAATGCATGTCATACTTTGTTATTATTCTTCACTCTTTACTCTTTTGCTACATATACATACCTATATCTCAACTCAACAAAATACTGAAATTCTGTCTGGTCTAACTGTCATTTAATTTGTACTTGATATTGAAATTACATCGATACTGTTTGGTTTACGCATATATTTTCTTTTTGTACTGTATATTGGATTGGAATTCTCGATTACAAAAAAATGTAATGTAGCAATTAAAAAACAAATTGACGAGATTCTTAACAGTTGTAGTTGCCTTGACAGATAATCAGAAATGAACGAACATGTGCTTGTGCTTTTGTACGTGAGCATTCGTACACACACACACACTATATACTGACTATACACTCCACTTGACTCTACACAGCGTAAATGATGTATGAATTGACATTGTGTGAATGAATATCTAAACTAGCCAAAGTACATGCAATATGTATGCATGTATGTGTGTCTAATGAGTAAGGTGTGAGTACAGTATGGTGTGTGAGGAAAAACCTCTCTTTAAAAGTCCTCTACTTATATATATACTACTATTTACGGTAAGTGAAATTGACAACAGAAAAAAGTAGTCAAGTCGTCGTCCAATTTTATTTGGTTTCCTTCCCCAGACGTGTTGGTTTCCCAAGTTCCCCTAAGATGTTGCTGAAGAGTGAGTAAATGAGAAAAAAACAGATTTTCCTCGTCGCACCTTACCCTTTCAAGCCTTTTATCACTCGCTCACTCACTCACTACCTACGTGAAGGTAGCACACGACGAGAGTGTGTGTGCAAGTTTGTGTGAGGAGACTCACTCATGTGGGGTATAATGATAGATGAGATGAATCTGCAAAAATATTCTAGCCACGGCAATGATGACATAGATAGACACACAGACGAGGAGGCCATCCACATAATTATGATCAAGCCAAAATACACAAGGAGAGACAGAGCGAGAGAGAGAGAGAGAGAGAGAGAGAGAGAGAAAAAAAAGCCCTAAAGAAAAGACTAGTCAGATCCTTTTATTTTTTTCCATACCATACATAATATTCACATTATACATAGTTTTAAACTCGCCATGAATTCTTTTTGGTTGGTCGAGTCGAGTATAAGATACCTATGTACAGACTTGAGAGGAGTATAGAGACAAGTAGTGGACACACGGCATACAGTAAAGTAAAGTACACTCACAGATGAAAAGAGTTACTCAAAAGTTGCACAGACACACATAGAAGTGCTGTGAGATACACACACTCACTCTCACTCACTCATCCTTCTTATACAGACAAATACCTGCAGTGAAGTCGAGATTCCAACACAGGAAGAGGATAAAAAAAAGGGCTGAGAGGGTAGTTTGTGCTTCGGGGTTGAAGAAAATGGCAGTGTTACTCGAATTCGTGCAAAATAGCATTTGGCATGCCTTTTCCTCTCTAATCGATGATGATGGTCTTCACGCACCGAAATCCCGACTTAAAGTAATCATTTAAACATCCTTAATACAAACATTTGTCACATCCACAAAATCAATTCAATTGTTTCAACTTGTCTACACAGGGAGAGTTTTTGAGAGAGAGAGAACTATATAACAAATTCCATGTGTGCATACTTTTATTTCCTCAGTCAAGTCAATCTCAGGACTTATTGGAATTACATTTTTATATTCAGTATTATTTGTACTGTGGATAATTCTATTGTGTGTACTATAAGAGTTTTAAGTTATTGAAAAAATGAAATCGAGTTTCAAGCCAGTATAAAAAAATGTACACGGTACACATACATATTTCTGATGAATGTAAAGACATACGTGCATACATTACAATGTATGCACGTATGTTGAATTATACTGTATGGGCATTGATTTACTGTATGTACATACTGCGATTCGCGTGTTTTATGAAAAGTGACTAAATAACTACGAAACGAACCCAAGTGAGATTCGTTTTCAAGGGATTTTGTATACCAATGATGTATTTCTACTGAGATTATTGACTCGACGATTGAGTGGAACAATAATTATTATTATGTACTATGAAGGATATAATATAGCATAATATCGGTATGTTGAGTTGAGTGTGTGTTATTGAACATTACAAACTGTTTTTGTTCCCGTATGTATAGGTACTGGTAGCTAGTCTAGGAACAATACTCGAATGCCAAGGAGTGGACAAAGGACTGGAAGACTATCGAAGTACTTCAAGTCTTAATTTTGCTCAGTTTGACATTTACCTACAAAAAGAAGTCTTTTCATCCCTGAGTGACTCGGTGAGTCGGAAGGAGTTGGCTCCTCTGGAGAGTCGCATTGATGAAGCTTGCTGGATTGTGACCAAGTCCAAATTGACACAAGAGTCATTGAAAAGAGATCCAAGTTTAGATGTTGATAGTACTTTCAAACTTTTCCGGATTTTTTGTCTCCTTGCTGATCTTGTCCGCGACGAAGATGGCAATGCTCAGGTTATAACTCCTAATATAAACACATCCAATATTTTTAATCCTCCTTCGAAGAACAATATACAAACGACAGATTTAATTCAAAACGAGCTTGTCAGTGCTTTTCAATTTTCAATGGTCACAAAATGTAAATGTAAGTGTAAAATGTGTCCTCACGTTTTCATTCTTTGAATCACATGTCAATAGGTTTTACTGTGTTCTGAAGAGGCCGATTTGGTGTTCACAAAATTTCTTTCGGCTCTAAGCAAAGAATGGGAAATGCGAGAGGATTTTGAGGTACTTACTTAAATATATACCTACTGATTATAACGATATGCACACAAAATTAATGAATGTTTAAAAACTTTGTGAACACTTTCTACGAAAATCTTATTAATTATGTACTGCAGTAAGTTCACTGAATAGTTTTTTTCAACTGACGATGACAATTGGTACGATTCCAAAGTCAAGAGTATATACAAGTGAAACTATATACATAGTAAAAATGTACTTTTGCGTCATAAAATCTAATGTTTTGAGGGTACTATGATCATTCTCTCTCTCGATCTCTCCCTTTTTATAGTGTTTGTTCTCGAATGCAATCTTTGATTTACCGACTTTCCTATCAGTCGTCGAAGTTAAGTTTATGAAACATTTCCCAGTTGAAGAAGTCATTGAAGTCATTCAAGATATATATGAAGAATTCGTGGACGATACTATCAAAAAGGTACATCTTTATAACTTTTGTCCTATATATATGAACATGGAATAAGTACTTACGAGTGAGAGTATAAAATATATATAAAAAATACAATCTCTCTATACATAGAGTCTCTGTATGTATGTTATATATGATAAAAGATGTTCCTCCTCTACAATTTCTGTGTCATCCACTGATAATGTAGAGGAGACTCAAAAGTTATTACACAGATATAGCCAAGAAGTTAAGAAACAAAAGTTTTTTTTTCCTTCTCTTTTCCATCATATTTTTATAGATGTACTTTTTTTTATGCTATATTCTCGTTACTAAAAGGGAGCTCTACTGAAAAGAGGGGAGTACCTGCCAAAATTTGGTCGTCGATTCGTTGAAAGGTTGGTCATATTACGATCTTCTGGACTCACTTACTACTCCAATCCAAAAAACCCCAAAGTTATTGAATTTGATGCGGAAACTAGAGTGGAGGAAATTAATTCGGATGGGAAATCGCATCAATTTTGTGTCATCACATCCGATCGTGTTCTACAATTAGCTACCTTAGATAAGAGGTAACATTTATTTTATTTATATATGTCACAATGTCACATAATGCTGAACACAGTTACAAAACTTGAGTATCATAGTTCGTCATTATACATATACTGATATACATATATGTATATATACTGTATAATTCAAAGAAAATATCCCTTATGCTTTGAGTCATTTATAGTAATGAAGGAATTATACATAGAATATTTTTGTGGACGTCTGCTTTCTACAGCATTCAGCTTATACATATGTACATACCTATAAGTTTCAGATATGACAGTGTGCTTTAATTTGACTCACATGCAGAAATATTAATAGAGGAATGTCATTTAGTATGTAGAAATGCCTCCTTTGAATAATCTCTCCATTTTATGTGTGTCCATACAAATATATAATCTATCTAAATCACCTCTCTATTTGATGCAATGCGGCCTTTTAATTACAATATGGAGTTATGAAAGCGATTTAAATATGGTATTAGGGACGAAACATACAGAGAAAGCGTCTAGAGAGAGAGAGAGAGAGAGAGAGAGAGAGAGAGAGAGAGAGAGAGAGAGAGAGAGAGAGAGATGAAATTCGTTTAACGACAGGCTGCCTCTATTTTTCTTATTTTTTTGCAAGGAGAGAGAGAGAGAGAAAGAGAATCATATAATAAATAAGAGTATTAAAATGTTATTCATTTGAGATTTAATTTTATGGTTCACTGTTAAAAAGTCATTCTGTTATTTTTGATTCCAGATATCGTTCCCAATGGTTAACAGCCATGAAGATGGCCCTTTCAAGATTTCATAGTCAGGAGTCGTATGGGCGTTATCTGCGAAATAAACGACGATTAGAATGGCATCGAATCCGAATCCGTCGTCAAGTAGAAGATGAGAGAACCCGAGAAATGCTGATGGTTGAGAAAGCAGTAAGCACACACCTAGTCTAAAACAAAAACCTACACATAAAATATCCTCTCGTAGTTAAATTGACAATCTCTGCACATACACAAGTACATTTACAAGTGCATGAATGAAAAGTTACCAGTTTCAATAATCAACATTATGAAATTACCACTTGTTATACAATACTTACATGTAATTATTTATGTAGTTTGTAGACTCAATATAATTCTCGTATATATATAGTAATGTTTAGTTTGTATTGTAGTATGTATACCTAAATATGGGGGGTTATAAATGATAAATTAAGACAGTTTAACTTGTATGTTTATCATTATCACTATAAATTACACATTAAACTGTAGCCTAAGTACATAATAATATGTATATATTTTAAGGGTGATGGCGGTGCGTGGGTTTCACTATATATAATACATACATTTACTGGGAATGTAGAATATATTCAACAGGAATCAAAAGTAGAAATATGCATTTTGTATATATACTTAGTCAACTCTACTCTCATTACACACATCACAGTGCATTATTAATATATAAAAAAACTTGTTCATTATTTATATTTTGTATTGTTCAATTGTTACGTGAATATATAATTGAAAGGCTCGAATAGCAGCGGAAGATCAAGCGAAAGAATTGGCTGAACAGAAAGCAATTGAGGAAGAGCAACGACGTCATCTGGATGAAGTTCGTCGACAATTAGAAAAACTCCTTGCTGAAGAAATTGCAGCAAAAAAAGATGAAGAACTTGTTCGGGGTCTTCAAGCCCGAATTCTAAACGAAGAATGGGAGAAACGGGAGGAGCTCGAGAAATTACAAGTGGAACAGAGAAAACTCTTGGACATGGAACGAAATAAGACGAAGACATTTCAAAAGAGACATATAGAAATGGAACGACAATTAGAAGGCAAGACAAAATCATCATCTACTACATCTACCACATCTCCTCCTTGTTTTTCATCCTCCTCTTCTTCTTCTTCCACTACTACAACTAGCACTAGCACTCCTAGTAGTAATCGTTGTAGTCGTAGCAACTCCACAGCAACGACTACTTCTAAAACTACTAACTCTCATTATAATAACTCTTCTGTACTACTTGTTAACTCTCCTCCGTCCACTACCACTACTACAACTGACACTAAAACTTATCTTGTGGACTCGGACGAAGCTCAAGTGGTGGAGGAGGATGATGATGGTGACAACATTCAGATTTAGACATAAAAAAAGAAAGATGTTGACGATGATTTTTTTTTTGTTTTGTTTGTTTTTCCTTCTCGTTCTGTGTGCATGCGGATTTACAGAGGCGGAGATGAAACTGAGGGAACTTGAGAAAACTCGTGAAGAGATGGACACTGAGCTCCGTGCAGCAAGGCATAAAAATGCTGAGCGGAATCGAGAAATTTTAGAGACTCGTCTTAAACTTTTTAGTGCTCCAATCGTCGAAGATGAAAAAATACGAAGGGCTAGACGAAGTGTGAGCATGAGAGAAGGGAAACAACATTTAGCAGCAGTACTTAGACCCAGTCCAAATTTACCTCGTATTGAATTTGATCATTCTTAATAGTAATTCAACCAATTGTAAATCACACATTTTATGATGATATATATTACCAATTTATTCTTTCAAATATTTTGAAGGAATGACGACGTTCTTTTTAAATTATCCCCACGAACTATCTACAAAAGAAAATACGCTCATATGTTAAGTAAATAGAAATTATTTAATAACCATGCAATTAGATATTTACAAAAAACAGTCATTTTCAGTCTCATCGTGTTTCATACATTTCTGTACTTTTTGCTACGTTGTGGTCAATTGTAAAGAAGGTACCTTCAAAAATATAAGACATTCCATCTATTTCTACTACTATAAAAAGCTATAGGAAAAAGGTGTTGGGCTGTGTGTAATTGTTTTACGTATGTAATTTTTTTTAGAAAGGCTGAAATGCTTCAGATTTATAGTTTCTGCTGTAGATCTTAATGCCATTTAATATTCACCTGATAAATTGCCATGTTTATCTTAATTGTAACTACACATTTACAATTTGATATTACATTTACTTGCCTCAATTAATTTAAGTTAGTTCCTTTTCAATAAATTTCTTCGATTACCCAAGTGCAAAAGTGCAAGAGGAAAGTAACTGTATATAGGGAAGCATTTGTTATTTTTCGAAAAGTACAATGAGTATTTACTAAATACTATTTAGTGAATACTTTGTAATACGATACTAAATATTTATATTACCAGTAGTTTAGCATTTTTCAGTGGCTGTATTTGTATTATTGAGTGCGTGTAGTCCTAACTTTTCTCACTATATATTATTATATTTTCACAGGCGCTACAAAAGCTATAATGGTGCTCAGTTAATATATGATAGGAAATCGAGAATAATCGAAATAATAATGGCGAGCGTCTATATCTTTAGTTACATGAACAAATGTACATATAGGAATGAGATACAAGTGGCTATGTACAGAGAACATGATGGATGTGTTTAAATAATGTAAATAAGAGTATGTAGTACCTATCGAATGGAACAATTTCATTTTCACATTGTGATTGTTCAAATTCAAAAAGTACCTTTTCTCTTTCGCATATGTTACAAATGCTCGTCAACTCGACGTCGAGTTCATACACTAATATGTGTAGATTAATTTGGATGGTAGATGCTAAATAAACGCATCTATTTTGTGTGTACATATAATCTCTCGTGCCGTGTGTTGCCTTGAAATCTTCTAAATGAATCAAATATTCGTACATTATTTTAATCACCATTATTATGTAGCCATATGTATGTACGTACATACGCAAGATATTAATTTGTGTCTATACATATTTTATCTAACCCCCCTTATATATAATGGAGCTGTCTGTCTGTCTGTCTGTCTGTCTGTGTGTAACGCTATTTTAAGAGAACGGTAAGAGATAGAAACATGAATCCTTTTGCATCTTATAGGTCCGGGGTCAGCTACTCTAAATAGGAAATGGGGGCCGTGGGGACGGGGTAGGGGGTCAGGGTGGGGTCAAATGTAAAATAAATGCTCAGAAATGCGTTTCACACAATTTGTAACATGTTGGCTGAAAAACACTTTTTGACCTCTCCCCACCCATATGACCCCCATTGACCCTTCCCGGGGCAATGTGAGATTTTGCTATTTTAGGAAAACGGTATGAGATAGAAACATGAATCCTTTTGCATCCTATAGGGCCGGGGTCAGCTACTCTAAACAGGAAATGGGAGCCGTGGGGGCGGGGTCAGGGTGGGGTCAAATGTGCAAAAGATTGTCAAAAACGCGTTTCAGGCAATTTCTAACATTTTTGGCTGAAAAACACTTTTTGACCCCTCCCCACCCATATGACCCCCCAAGGGCCCCTCATGGGGCAAAGTGAGACTTTGTATTGGTCGGGTGTGGTACGACCATATGAGACGTTTTTAGACATTTTGGGGGCAACTCGAGACTTCACATGAGATTCTGGTACTGCGCCAGCACTTTGTGCCATGGGAAGACGTTTTATGCTACTTTAAGCAATTTGAAGTGGTTTGATGTCATATTCTAACGCCCACCCCCACCAGACTTTTACAAATCATTCTGAAAGTATTGACTGACAAAAGTTAAGTTGGGTTTCAGTATCAGACATATTTAACACGGCGTACCACGTTTCCTGAGGAAGGCAGCATATTGGGGCAGCATTGTCTAACGTCAGTATAGTCCGCGGGCGTTAAGAATTCAATTTCGGATATCTGAACAATCGAAACCGAACGTTGTGGAAAACATTCGTTTACCACTAAAATAAAGGCAATCGATATGACTTTGGGGGATAACAAAAGCTTGGGAAACCGGGACCAAATTTTGATGAAAGAATGCAACGCATTTACAGACACACAGACAAAATCCGCCGTGTGGACGGCGGGCTTTTTTCTAGTATGTATATATTTTAGATACATACATGTAATGATAATCATAAGGACTGTATACTAATTAACCCCTAACCAAAGTGTAATTCAAGTATTTTTTTTTGTGTATGGACCGAAGTACATATATACCAAATAATTCTCAAGTCATAATACATATAGACTAACATAAATATTGTACTCTGGTCTTTCTACTCGAGGTGACGTTTCTGCTATTTGCTATTTAATATTTTCGGTTCAAGTTCCAATCCAATTCAAAGTAATAGATAGACGAATAAAAATAAATAAAAAATTGATTGTATGTTATATTCCATAACTATTATTATTGAACCATATTATTATTATTATACAAATTCCAGATCATGTACTCGATAAAAAAGTACTGCGCATTTCATCATGAACAGTTGACACACACTGAAATTTTCAAACACTAACTCATACGTATTATATGCCTATGGTGTCGAATTTATATTTTTCGTTCATTTTTGTCGCATTCTATACGTACATTGATCTGTCAGATAATATGCTCTTTTTTATACTTTTTTAAATTCATAAGTACACAGACACACACACACACAGAGTAATAACAATCTCATTTAATTTTACAGTTTATACCATGCACGATTATCTTGCTAGAAATATTTAAGATGGCAATGAAGTATGAAGTAGATATTTCCGAAATCTTTGACCCAAATTTTTCATACGCATGGATATCATATAATAAAAAAGATATCTTTTAAGTAATGTGAATGGAATTCATGAGAAAATCATCATGTGTGTGCACAGGCGACATATAATTTAGCCAGTATAGATTGTTAGTAAACTTGGGGAATCCATATATGGTCGGAGTTGGAGATGAGACAGTCTCAAGTGGTAAAGATATGTGGGAAAGAACTTAAGGAAGCATTTTATTAACGTTAAGATTACAGATAGTCTCGAGGAAATTAGTATTTCCTTTATTTTTGGATGGTTCTTGGCGGAAAGTGGAAGGATATAAGAGCTTCATAAAAGTAATAATTCCTCTTGCGAGCCACACAATATTTTACAACAGATGAGGACTTCCGACAATATACTTACAGATACTTCTACAATATTCCTCATCCACATTCATCCAGAGAAAATATGGTACTCCGGGGGTTTTTTTGTGGCTATTATATTGGATTCTCATGTAATTCGGTTCACTGACTGGTTGCGTGGCTCAGAGATCAGTATAGAATTTGTTAGTGGCTCCTCGTACAACAAAACAAAACAATTAATCAGAGTAAACCATAATTTCTTTACTTCATATTCTCGGTTATTGGCTTTATCCTATATTATGAGATTTAATACTGAATCTTTGCAGATACACACATTACACACACCTTCTTTCTCTCCTTATGGAGTTTCAAAATTTTCTACGGTCATATATATAGAACGAAACAAAATGTCCTATAGTTGAGGAATCAGACAGGAATAGTAATAACACACAATTAGAAATGTGCCTTGGAAATGTTTGGATTGGGAATTCAAGAAAATCTTTTACTATTATTGCTTTTACTCGAGTGAGCTGCTGTTTCTATGCGAAAAAAACTGATAAAATTGCATTTTGGTAATATTTTCAGATTTATTAAATAAGGTTTGGTCATACTCCATAGTTTTCAATATTGTTGTCTTGTAACTTTCGCAATATAGATCACAGATTTTTTGTTCGAAACCTTATGCTGTAATTAACACGAGGATTGGTTTGATATTGATAACATATGAATAAAAGAAGAATTCCATTAAAAATCTGTAGTCAAGTAAAAGTAAATATTGATATCACGGAAACTCAGAGACATGTAACGTGTCCTTCAAGATGATTTCCCTCCAATGTCCACATGAATGGAGATTCATATGAAAAATTAAAATGAAGTTTGTATGTTAATAGTTATGTGAATAGTAATTATTGGGTTGTGTAAACTCAGCCGATTCATTCAAATACTGCTTGCCTTTCTGTTTTTATTACTGTTGACTCTATACTATCAACTACCCTGATACGTTTGTTGGAGAGTTTGGCAATACTGATGATGATGTATCCAGTAACCCAAATAATTAAAGGTTTATTTTTGTACGTCTACTTGTTTCGATGTTAAAAATATATAAATTACGTATTGAATACAGCAAAAAAAAGGAAAAGAACAACTTGCATTATTACTTTTGGTCGACTTGTTCTCTCGTTTATTCTTCATCTCATCTCAACTTTTATTCATTGGGTTTGTTTCCCCTTAGTGTTATTTTCATTTTCTTCTTGTTAGTTGTCTTGACTCGAATCTATTCCCTTGCTGTTTGTGATCAGTTAGGTTTTTGTAATTTAGTTTTATACTTGTTGTTTTCATCTTTTTTTTCTTGGGGTTCGTCGCTCTCCGTCGCTCTCACTTTCAATTCACCCCAAAAGGATTTCCCACAGTTACTCGTTTTTTTCCTTCCATTTGTTGATGTGGTGCGACTCTCAATCTCAACTCAACTCAACATGTTTATATAGTTATATATCTGAAGATACGATACAAAGACTTTACTTGTCTGTACACTTACATACACGTGGAGTTCTGCAGTCGTATTATCGTTCTCTCAGTCTGTTTAACTCTCTCAGGCGAATATTTTTCTTGAGCAGAAATAGAAAAGCAATAATAATGGCAACTCCACCCTTTTACTTCCAAGACGGATTACTTTTCTGTGAACAAGTGGACATTGGGAAGCTCGTCAACAGCTTACCATCCAGGATCTATCAAATCCCCATTCAAGGAAAATCGTGAGATTAAGTCTAATGTATAGATAGATCTTAAAATAGCATTAAAAGAAATTCCTCAAAGTTTCTTTCTTTCCCCTCACAAGTAATGCACACAAATATACACGCACACACACAAATATACACGCACACACACACACACACACACACACACATTTTTAGAGTAAACTTGAGCGTAAATCGAACATTGCTATATTTTCTTCATGTAGAATAACCAATTCGCCTACATTGCTTTTCCCCCTTCTTTCTTTTTCTTATTTGAACACATCGTCTGCTTTCTCTGTGGAGAAACGTACCCAATCTTTTTATACTAGATATAAACATACAGAATTTAGAATTACTTTCGGTTCTTTGGTTTCAACCTGTACTTTGAGTACATACATGGATCTACCTACTTTACACATGATAATCCATGAATAATGCTCTCCGGCTTCTCATCCTGAGTCTTTTTTCTGTATAGAATCTCCACTGAAGTTCCCACGACACCATTTTTCCTCTACAGTACCGCCGCACTTCGGACCAATACACAGAATTATATTGATGCTATGAATAAATATGAAATCCAAGGAGCGCTTGGGTATATCATTCATATTTACATTTACTATTTAAAAAAATCAAGTGGGTATTCCGTAAATGTCTGTACTCACTTCTGATTTGTTATATTAGTATAGTAATTTAATAAATTCATATATATCGTATACTTACGTATACCTACGATATATAATTAATCTCAAAAAAATATTATCGATTGCCATTTTAGATATGCAATGAAAGCCAATGGAAATCTAGAAATACTGGAATTAGTCAAGTCAATGGGCGTGGAAATGCTCATTACGGTTTCTGGCTACGAGATTCTTTCTGGATTAAAAGCTGGATTTTTACCCAAAGATATCATTTTCAATGGGAACGGAAAGCAAAGGTATAGTCATTCATCACAGCCCGAGGATATCTCGAAAGAATTACTTTAAGAACATAGAGAATCTGGATAGTAATATACTACGAGTCCATGTGTGTGCGTATATGAGTATGAAAGTGAGAGTGAAATCATCCAGAATATGAGAATATAATATAGAGAAAGCAAGAGAGAGAGAGAAGAAAAAGGGACGAGTCAGGTGACGGGATGAGGACTACGAGATTTCATCGTTCTCCCTTCATTGATGCCAAGCAAGATGTTGGAATCATATATCATTTTTGTAATGAATCGTATAATCTAATGAAATACGGTTCCATACAGTTCATGTGCTTGCTTCCAAGTCGTCCCAATACGACTCTCTGGGTCAGTGGAAACTTGCACGTACATATATATGTGTGTGTGGATGATATTATTACTTTACTTACATATCACAATGTGGCTCGAATATACTATGCGTATGTGAGTGTAAGATGATTTGACACAGAGATATTAGTGGGAAATCCGCTTGGCATTCTCAAATTGAAAGCCAAATAAATTATATAAAGTACGCTCATATGTATATACCCTAGAAAAAAACGCATGCAAACGTATGATTCCTACGCATATTTTATTAGACAAAAAAGGAAGAAAAGACAAATTGTTCTAAGTTTGTGATGTGTAACCAATTTTTTTTTTGTGGTAGCGCACAAAATTTTTGATGGATTTAACCCAAAGCTGAATATAGTATATAAGGCTTTCTTTGGATACTGAACTCCAATATCAAGTTTAATAAAAATGTATGTAGTCAAGTGGAAAGTGTGCTGCTTCAAATTGAAAACTCTCTAAAACTGAATCATAATAATATATTCAGTGAGTCAGAACTTCCGAGTTACACATATGGACATGGTTGAATCTAATCGAAAGTAAAATAGTTAATTGGATTTTCAGACGTGAATATTTTGATTGACATTTCCTAGTTGGGAAGTTAAATTGGCAATTGAGCAAGGCGTTCTACTAAATGTCGACTCGGTCTTTGATGCGAAACAAATTTTACGATTATCTTCCAAAGAGTTCCCAGATAAAGACGGTGAGTTTATACCTACGACTACAAAATGTATGCCCACAAATAACCAACTTTATCGCCTTTGAGATTTTGTATGTAAAAAAACATTCGGGAAGAAAGTAAGTAGAGTAAAAAAAAACGTGTACAGAGAAAGAGGAGAAAGATTGAGATGAGAAAAAGAAAGTGTTTTTTTGCAATATATGATACAGATAGTAAGATGTAAGATGCCCTTCTGCCCGCAAATGTAATGTTTCCGTAAAATATATGTAATGGCAGGAGGGAATATATATAAGTATAATTCTTAATTCATTTCGATTCTATCTTATTATGTGGCCTTTTTTTGTTTCGCTATACAGTTCAAGTATTACTCCGTGTTCAGCCACCCCCATTCGAATGTAACGTTCAAGTCCACGAATATGTAAATACATCAGAGAGTTCGAAATTCGGCTTCGACACGCGCGACATGAACAAAATCCTGGAAATCCTCCAAGAACATGAGAAAATCAAAGTATATGGGATTCACTGCCATTTGGGCAGCTGTATTTACGACCCAAAAGTCTATGCGTATATTGCTGGATTCGTCACGGACCTGTCCGCTACTCTGGCCAAGAGCGAAATTCATGTCAAGCTGTTGGACATTGGTGGGGGTATTGGAATCAATTATCATGAGACTCTACCGGGTATCGAACCTTTCCTCTCAGACATTCCTCAGAGCAATAATCCTGATTCAATCATCTCACAAGAGGCTCAAGACATTCCTTCTCTTGCTCATTTCATGGAACCAATGTCTCGACTCCTACCAAAGAATTTAAAGCTTCTAGTTGAGCCTGGGCGATCATTGGTTAGTATAGTGTCAATTTCCTGTATTGCTTCTACTTTTGTTTCAGAGTTAGTTATAGTCTGACAATGACAAACACTAGTAGTGTAGAAACAACAGTGTCCAAGTTTCCGCATACCCACAACAAACTAAACTAAACTTTTGGAAAACAAACATACTGGACAAACACACACATATAAGTACACATAACATATGAGATGTGATTGTGTACTGTACTCTGTACTTACTTGTTACGTAACCTTTTTTTCTTCTTCTTCTTCTCCTATTATTTAACAAGAACAATTGTTTCTGTTTTTTTCCAACATTAAAAAGTACTCACTCAAGTTAAGACTCTTTCTATAGTATCAGTCACAGTCACAATCACACGAAGCACTAAGAAGAAACATCTCTTGAGAATCCTTTTGTGTTTTTTGTTTTCTCTGCCTTTACTTATAAAGGTGGGGAATTCCGGAGTGTTAGTCACTAGAATCCTTGGTGCAAAAGAGAACCGGAACAAAAACTATATGGTTGTGGATGCTGCCATGACTGACCTAATTCGCCCTTGTTTATATGGATCTTATCATCGAATCTATCCAACAAAATTGGATCGTTTGGAAAAGGTTCTACATCTAAACTATACCTACTGAATTTTCATTAATTAAATGATTTTATAAATATTTCTTGTATACAAATCAAAGTGGAAGCTGTATGACGTGGTTGGACCCGTTTGTGAAACAGCTGATTTTCTGGGGAAAAATACTCCACTACAAAGTCCAGAAAGTTCAGAATTTGTTGCTATAATGGATTGTGGAGCATATGCTGGAGCAATGTCTTCCAACTATAATATGCGACCAAGAGCTGAAGAGGTATAAATCCATAATTTCTAAACCAAATTCCTCATTGAAGGAAGTAATTGGAGAGATCTACATAAATTCTTTTGTTTGTTTTCCTGAGAGCAGATCCTTATTGATGGATCCAGCTGGAGATGTATAAGAAAACGGGAAATGTACGAAGATTTGACTGCTCAAATGAACTAAATGATTGTACAAAAAAAAATTAGTAGACTATCAAATGTTTTTTGTTTTGCCCAAAAAAAAAGAACACAGTTTAATGTTAAATATTTTAGCACAAAAAAAAAATCTTTTTGGTTCTTAACTTACATAATCTACCCCCACTAAATATATTGTGTATATATATAATATTTTATGATTAGAATAAGACTTATTCAATAAGTAACTCTGGAAAATAATAATTATTATTACAGATATGGATACACAAATTGTTCTAATAAAACGTGATACACCAATTATCTACTGGAATGTTCCATTGTAATTATTGTTGACGATTGACGATGTTTGGGTAATATGTAATGGACAAGTACTACATGGGTTTCTACATCTAGATCGAAATGGAGATTGAATGTTTAACGCTACTGATTTTCACGGTAGTTACGATGCAATTCTGGCTTAATATCGCAGACAAATTCCAATAATCTCTTGATCACCTATGAAAGAATATGAACATGTTATCTTTGAAGTCTTGATGTAAATCAAATACAAATTAGTATAAACACGTAACTATTTGTATAATTGAAAAGGAACCTATATTCAAAACGTACCTGTTCTTTACTTTCTGCTACATTATGTTTCATAGCTTCAATTTTCTGTACTGTGTCCTTATCGATACTGGCAGCAACGTCTTCTCGTGATCCCATGTGCTGTAGTTTATTACAATCAAAGATGATTATATGATTTTGCATACATTTTTACTTTTTAAAAAAAAAGACCTTGTCAAAATACATTGATTTAAATGTCAAATACCTTGGCTTCGAATTCTTTGAATTGACGTTCTCTTTCTGTACGATATCTTTCAATCTCAGCCTGGGCTTCTTCTTTAGCTTGTTTCAGACGGCGAGCCTTCCCTATAAACAAATCAATTTTAAAAACAATTGTTTAAATCATTTACAAATGTCAAATCCATAATAAAAGATTCATATAATTTCAATGTATCCGTAAATGTGTTTTAGGAATCATGTTTTTGAAAATGGGTGTGTGCATAAGATGAATATGTAATAGGGTTTGGCTGTAATATGTACGTATGTATATGTTGACACGTTTGGTATCTAAAATAAGGTAAATATAATTGAGTAGATAAATATAAAATTAAATAATAATAATTATTATTATTACGTTTTCTTGCTTCTGCAACTTTTTCAGCAGCCTTTTTCTCAGCTGCCAAGAGTTGCTGGATTCCTTGCGTTTGAGATGCCATTATTATGTTGAAATTTCACTGGATTTTGAACAAGTTGATAAAATATACTCACAGCCCTATTTAAAATCTGACTAGAGGATAGTTAACAATTATAATCTTCTGACTTCTGTATAGTTGAATACGATTCAACTCACACCCAGAAATATCAGATGGTTTTCTCGTGTGCTGTTGCCAGATGTTTCGGAGGGAAACTTTTGACTTGAGAACACCGAACGAATGTCAAAATATCCGAATTTTCTCTTTGTAAACACACCGAAATCTCTGTTTTCCCCGAATTCCTTTCAGTGTTAAAAATGTATATTGACCATCTACGTTATGAATTCTATGAAGTTCTTTGTCGAGCCAATTCTGTAAGTTTGTTTGTATTATAATTTTCCTCCAAATATTTAACAATCAATATGCTCATTATTGTCAGTAATGTAATTTAAAATTGTTGGATTCAAGCTTTTTTTTGTTGATTTCTTTAAATTTCATATAGCGAGTCCTCATAATAACTGGTGTGGATATTGATTCGGTATGTACATGCAAGATTTTACAATATTTATTTCAAATTGATCATGTACCGTATACATTAGTTTCTGCCGAAGGCATTGATGAACTCAAGGAACAGTTTCTTCGTTTTTCAGAACAGGTTCATATAGTCAAATAATGTTAAAATTAAACATTACAAATCCTACTGTAAAAAATATATTATAATTATCTTTGTATGTTTTACCCTTGTTTTAGTGCAAGTATGTACTTTTGATCAATTGTGGGGGCACGGTTGATATACTCAATCTCCTTGAGAACCCACAAGACACGATAGTATTTATAGTGGATAGCCATCGACCGACACATATTTTGAATGTGTACAACGAATCTCAGCAGGTGAATACAAATTAAATGCAAGCTTAAAATATTCTTATGTTCTTTATTGCTGTTCTCTTTATAATTATGTTTAATTTGTTTTAAAATTAAGGTGAGACTGGTGATTCCTCCTGGAGACGGTGAAGGAATCCCTCCGTTTGATGATATTTTCCGGGCTGATGACGATGATGAGGAAGACGAGGACGATGGAGTAAGTATACAAAATTTAATTTTGAAAATTATAATAGGTATAATTACTAATTGCATAGCCGTTGACACATCATGTACATTTGGGATTTTGTAGTCTGATGTAGAATCTGAAGATGATGGTCATGACCCACAAGAGGAGTCTGAAGGTGATGGAGCAAATGGAGGACAAAAATCAAGGAAACGAAAGAGAGGTCTTACTTCAGCTGTAGAAAGGAAACAAAAACGAAGGGAAAATGCTGTGTGGGAAGATGCTCGACGAAGAATATTATTTAATTATACGCAGTACAGTTATTATGGAGCACCGGTAAGTCTTAATTTTGATTTACTTTCGCTAAAATACTTTTCAAAGTTATTTGTAGTCTCATATTGTTGATTTCCATTGTATGTGTATATAGGCAAGTCTAATAATGCTGGAGGTAGCATGGACAATGTCAAGGGGTAGTCTCGAGCTGTGTTGGTATGCTATCGTTGGTCTTACCGATTATTATATTCTTGGAAAAATGGAAAGGACAAACTATATTTTATTGGCTCATCAACTTCAGTCTCACATTAGTCAGTTGAATAATTCTCGCCAAGTTCAAAGGGACTATACTAAAGTTGTTTTTGAAACCGAGTAAGACTTGCATCATACTTACTTCATAACAATTGTCTTTTAAGAAGGTAAAAGGAGTTATATGGTCATCCTATTCTTATTGTTCTTGTAGTATGTGCTTATTTTTGTACCGTCACTGGACAACATATGACAGTATGAAAATGACTCCTTATTTTGCGTGCAAATTCAAAAGTTGGTGCGGGGAGAAAAGATTCCACGAGTTTCTAGCTGAAGTTGGGTAATGATTTCTATCTTTCTGTGTCTCTGCATATTGAAGTATGTAAGTTTTTGTTTTCGTTTATTGACGTGTTTGAAATGTTAGTGTTTGTTATTTTAATTGAAGGTTACCTCTAGCTCAAGTCCGTCAAAAATTCTCAGGAATGGATTTAATCTTTCGTAAACCTCTGAAGGAGATAATGTTAAAGAAATCTGAAAAATATGGTTTGGATCAAATTACAATTCCGACATTTACACGACAAGTTGGTTTAAAGAAGAAATATAGTGCAATTGACTGTCATTTAGCTGCATTGGCAATATTAGAGTCTCCAGGAACTCACATCAACACTTCAAATAAGTTTATGGCTGCCCTCGATTCTTTATCTCCGTGAGTTTATATAAGCTATTAATTAATTGTCATTTTATTATTACTGCTATCAATCAATGTTAATACATTTTCTGACTTATTTGTATTCATCCACCTTATAGTGATAAAACTGCAGAATTAGAAAAAGGAGTAGAGGGTGCAAAAAATTTAATAACAGCAATCTATAAACAAGTTCAAGCTTTTATGGAAACAAATTCTGTGACTCCAGTTGGAAATATTTTGCTGGCTAATGTATTAGAAGTAAGATTTACATACATATTTTGTTCGCTGCATTATAAAATGCTGGTTTTTCAAATTCACACAACGGTTTCACAAAATGTAATGCTTTCCTTCCTATTAACAAACCTAGGGTGGTTCAGATACACATTACTTTGCAAGTCCAAATTCTCTTACCCTTTTGGCTCAATTCACTCTTCGAGCTGTAGCCGAGTCTGCAAGGAATCGAAAACTTCTGGACTGGCCTTTAATAATGCTTGCACCTCAGACTCCAGACTTGTATTTACTCATTGGAATTTCTCCTCTAAATGAAGATACCTCCTCAAAGTAAAATATTAACATTTTATTTTGTTTATATAGTTTTCGTTTATTTTTACCTTTACTCAAACTTATCTCTTCCATACATGTACATAATGTACATAAATAAATGCTAATATTATTTTTTTTTGCAGTCTCTTTGGAAAGGTATTTGAAAAAGTTGCAGAAAGGCTTGAAGGAGTTGTAGCATTAGATTTTTTTGATGCCAGTTTAGTCCAAGTACGAGCGCAGGATCGAACAAAATTCATTGATAAACTTTTAGAACTCCTGGGGTAGTTCAGTTCAACTGAATAACATGTATCTGTCTTTCAATGCTGACACTCGTTCTGTCAGACAATTTTAACCCATTTTTATTTGCTTTCACTATTCCATTATACCTGCTCATTACACATATTTTTATGTGTCCAACAATATTTTTCGTATTGACAGTGTAATTTTTGTACTACTATTATTGAAACTTTGTGATGCAGTATGCCTGTGATTGTATGAAAGACTATTATTATTATTATCTTAATTTTACATTTTTAACATTTACTGATTTTATGGAGTTACACGTAAAAGTGTGTGAATCACTTCATCCCTTTTTATTCAATAGGCCATGCATGCCACAAATAAAATGATCGTATTTTTTTCAAAAGTAAATTTTACAGACTTTGTACGGTTCATTTGAAATATATGCGAATAGTTGTGAATAATGAAAATCATTTAAACAATATTTGACAGGGATAGAAAATTTGATAAAAGCACCTTCAAAAATAAAGCCTTATTTCTATTATCCTGTGTCTATTATTCCTACAAAAGTCCCGGACGCTGAATATGACGATATTCAAGTTGCGAGTTTTGAAATTTTGTGATGTGTTCGCGTACGTCCTTTGAATCCCTGATATGACGCATTACATAGTATCTGGAATGAGGAATATCCAGGATAATAATGTAGGGAGAAGAGTCGTCCAAATCTATGAAGAGACGAAGGGACTCCGACAGTTCCGACTTGTAAAGACAAAGATAAAAGACATGCATAAAATTCATGAGTTTGGCATTGCACTTATGATCGAGTTATTCAACGTACATATTATGAACATGCAGTTCTCTCTCTCTCTCTGTCGCAGTGGGTTACTTTTACCTTTTTGTACAACTGACATCCCATTTTATCGTTATCAGGTACTTACTTTAAAGCGCACATACGAAGAAAGGATCAATAGAGAGAAAGAGAGGGATAAAATGTGCAATAATTAAACCTGTTTGAATGAAATTGAGCAGTTGATGTTCCGTGAACGAATCATTTCATTTTCGTTTCGTAACAATGATACAGAATTCCGAATGACTCGAATGTGCTTTTGATTCACAAGGAAATCGTTATTAATTTGATAGTACACGAGCATGCAAACATTGAAAGGAGGAAAGAGAATGGAAAATGTGTACAATATAATGAGATTCTGTCAATAATATCATATCATTGAATAAATTGGGTTGTATTCAGTTTTATGATCATATATACATATATAGAAGGAAGGAAGGATAGAAGCAAATGGTAAAATTTGCGTATTTTGTATTTACGTCAGTTCCAATAAAGAATTTGGGTTGAAAAGCTTCTCCAACGTCAGATTCCGCTGCGATTGGATGCAAAATTCCTTCGGCCTTTTCATATTCGCTATCAGTATCCCCTAGAGAGAATGCAACCATTCAAAGAAAGTGAGTTTCCACCTACTATTATATTATGTTATTGCTTGTTCCCTTCCCTATTTCTACCTGATCTCACACTTCCAGAGCTCCAGCATATGGATGCATTCTATTTTATTTTTTACACAAGGACTACATACTACACACATCTGCACACTGGAGAATACACACGAATAGACCAGTGAGGAGCAATAGAAATAGAATTGATTGTGATTTTGGGTGACTAGGTTTCATGGTCATGGCTTCTATAGACTATAGACTTTCTCTGGAAATACTAACAGTCAACATTCTTGGTTTATTTCTCCTAGCCAAAGGATACACAACACATACAACATATGCTACAATGCATCTCACTCAAGACACATGGCTCAAGTGAATCGTATTCTTATTCTATTGGATTGAGACGATTCAAGGATATACTATAACAATATAATATATTTATTTATGGATTCTAATGTTTTTTTCTCTCTACTGGTCTCTCGAAAATCTTTTACCTTAACATATAAATATTTTCATGTGCTAGACAGCTATAGGAAATCCACACTTTTTAAACCAATCTATGAATTATTCTACTGGTTCTTCATTTTTCCTGGAAAAAGACATTTTGAATTAGACAATGTAAAAACTTTTGCTTGACTTACCGAGGAGATAAATAACGCATAGTGAGTGATTTAAGATTGCTGAGTGTCGATCTCTAAGCTCTGGGATGAGTTTGGGCCACCAAGGAAAATCCTGTAGAAGACAGAGAGAGAGAGAGAGAGAGAGATGAGATTTTTTTTAAGGAAAAAAGTTTAATTAATATTAAATAGATTCTTTTTTTTAGTATTCATGAATAATTCATGTAGGCTACGCGGAGAGAGTCATTTTAATTCTGTGATTTAATAATTTTTAATAATAATCCTGACAAATAAAGGATTCTCTATACTTTCAACGGGTTATAAAATCTGAACTGTTGCCAAATATAGAGGGAACCAACACACACACAATTACGACGAGTCTTTAATATTTGAGAGGTCATATATTACTCTCTGTATGAGGATGAATCAAGTCCAGGGAATGCCAAAAACTCGTAAATTTTCCTGGAACGATATTGAAATATTTCCCAGTATGTGTGTGTGTGTGTGTTTACATTCTGCATGCAAAGAACGGAGGTATTTGGTATTTTCAAAGTGGTTTAATAACTGAGAATGAGTAGGAGAGATACTTGAAAACTACACAGTGAAACGCTCTCGCATCCCCATCCAAATCCATACGCACCCACACATTCTTCGTATTCCTTCTCCCTTGCAGATTCAAATAAAGCATACTATTTCTTACTCACTCACTCACTCACTCACTCCCACACAACCCACACAAATGGATTGGGTTACAAACAAAAAGAGTGGGTATATAGATGAACGCATGGTTATACGTATGCGTAGATAAATATGCTGCGTGTTTTACATATATGGAGACAGGAGAGAAAGTAGGAGAAAGATTTATGAAGACATGTTGACTTGGAAGAAACGTTCCCTTACCAGAGCTTCTAAATCTTCTTTGACCTCTTCCCTACCCGACTCAGTGATTACTGTTCCGGTGAGGTCATCAACTATGATGAGGGAAGGTATGGCTTTGACGTTGAAGCAATCTGTTAATTCATCACGCCGTTTCTCATCCTCATACGGAATTGCTAGCCATGGCATCGTGGAAAAGAACCGCTCAAACGACTCCTTACTCCTATTGTGTTGTAATAATAAATAAAAAAAACCCATTATCATAAAAAGTAATGTTTTGGGGGAAACTCTAATTGTTCTTCGTACACATGTTTTATATGCACACCAACTTGTCTACAAGATAATCAACATAAATTCTAATATACGTACCACCAAGAATATATGTTCAGGCTCAAAATAAAATTTGATTCAAGTCACTCTTGGGTTTTGCAAGCAAATGAGTACACTTTTACCATTTTATTTTTTTTTACATAAAATTGGAAGATTGCTCAACCTTCAATTTGACTGTTTCTTCTCTACATATATTGTGTGGGTAAAAAGTTTACTCAGTTGATTCTATGCATTTCTCCTATGGAAAAAAAGTTAAACTTTCTCCTGCCAACAATGAACTCCTTTTTCGTCTCAAATAGTAAATCAAATATTTCCAATCGAAAACAAATGAACCTTCAATTTTCCACCCTCACCATCTACAGTTACAAAATCTCTTGATATTTGTAGACTTACCTTTCTATGTATGGAGAAATTTGAGGAGCCTTCAAATGAATACTCGCGCTGCTTGAATGGGAGTGAACGAGATATGTAAGTAAACGGGTGAGTGAGAGAGAGAGAGAGAGAGAGAGAGAGAGAGGAGATGAAGGAAACAATAGTGTAGAATAGTGTAGACTTTATACAATTTGGTTAAGTGAAAATAAAACCCCCCTCCTTTCTCTCTCTCTCTCGCCTTCTCTGACTTTGACATACAATTAAAAGAACTTGACTCTATCCAACCTCTTGACTTGTTAACAGAAATTCAATTTTTGCATGTGTGTGGTAAACTGTGGTGCTGGTGCTGGAGACATGGAAGGTCGAAATTCGGAGAGGATACGGAAAAACATGGAAAGTCTATAGTCTGTACTTATGAGGTGAACAAGGGAAAGAAAATTTATGGAAATTTTTCTAGGTCCTAATTGTCAAGAATGAAAAGACAGCTGTAGAGAGACAAGAGAGAGAGAGAGAGAGAACTTGGAGGTGGAAGGGTGTAAGAAAAAAAGTAGAAAGTCTTGAAAACTTTTCTCGAGACAGAAATGCTGATGAAATGAAAATTCAAAGACGTACCACATCTTGATGAATGATTGGTTCAAAGAATGAGACTCAAGAATGTATGAGAGATCAAAAGGAAAACCCTATTGGGTTATGCAAAGTAAGAAGAAAAAAGTAAAAGTCTAGCATTCTCTCTCTCTCTCTCTTTCTCTCTTTTTCTCTCCCAAAAAACTCTGACTACTACTTGTTCCTCTCCATGTTAGTCCACCATATTCCAAGTACAAGTATCCTGTGTAATACTGTGTGTGTATATACAGTCAAAATGAAGGGTGTCGAGAACTTGCCATAAATTATATGACTTTATGCTCTCATCTCTGTATATTTCATATCTCAGAATACCCTTCAAAAATTATACTCAATTCAAAAAAAAGAAGGAAAACGAGACGAGTTTCCGTGGACAAACTTCAAGAACTCAAACTATATATATCTGTAAACTACATATAAAAACAAAAACTTATTGACTTTTCCTTTAAAAGTAAAACTACAAGGTTTTAATCACAGTGTGAAACAAAAACTATGTACTTTTCTGTAACTATTATTATTCAATCCGAAAACTCACTGTGAGTCAGATTTACGCATTTACGTACCTCCTCCAGTTTTTATTACGTAAATATGGCGAGAGGGGTTGTCACACTTTAATATGTTTTCATACATATACAGAAAATCCTAATTCACAGCCACCCGGATTTAAAAATCCAAAAAAAACTCGCAGGATTTTAACGAGTTCTGAATGTGTAATACCAGACTTCACTTTTTTAAATTAAAACAAGTTTGACATTAATACTTGAAAATAATCATTGACAGTAACTTTATCATGAATTTATTACGGAATCAAAGTTGGCTAATACGAGAAAACTCCCAAGTTGTACTCTACATAGCGTCTGCACATATGCAAATGAACAATTTCAACCCATCCTCAACTTATTATATAAAGTTTGAGAAATTTCAACTTCAACTTTTTTTTTTGTACCTGTCAGAGCTGATAAAAATGACTTGAAACTTTTTCCCCTCTTTCTTCAGGCGATTGTACACTTCAATCAAATTCGACGCAAAACTTCGACATGGAGGACACTAAAGAGAAAAAACAATTTATTAATCATAACAGGGAAAAATCATCAATGTTATGAAATACAACGTACTTACAACAATATACATACGACTACATACGATACATTCATTCTCCACAGTTAGGTTAAAAATCCTTGTTTATTAACCATGAATTTTGCAAAAGTGAAGGGAAAACTAGAGAGTTGCAAAAAAAAAAGTCGTCGTTCGTGAGTATAAATGCTGGCAGTTGTAAAGTAAAGAGTTGAAAATGCTGAGGACGGGGAAAAAAATATGACTGGCTAATTAAAAATATTCTGATGATATTAGATTATTGGAGAAAGTTGATAGGGAAATGACGGGACTGGGCCAGGAGAAGATGAGCATTGAAATATGTATATATATGTAGTCGTGTATCTGTATAAAGGTTGAAGACAAGATAAGATGGGGGAAAGTAAAAGTAAAAGAAGAGGGAAAGAACAATTAGTAAGAGTGACATGCGGACTCACCCAGTACGCACTGAAAAGGAAACCTTTGAAGTCACTTTTGATTTGATCTGCATGGGCGATTATCGTCTGACTTGTCATTGATGTACTTGCTGACACAGAATTTGAGCGTGAGCCTGTTGGTTGTTGAGAAGGCGAATGTAGGGAATTGATTGTGACGTTCGTCGGCGTTGTCGTTGTCGTCGTCATCGTCATCGTCATATTGAATGTAGTCTCAGAAGTAGAACGAGAACCAGATCTGCTGATGCTGGGACTGTGACTGGAACTGGAACTGGAGCTGGAGCTTGAACTATGAGAAGAATTGAAAGTCACCCCAGAAGTTGAACCGTTACTTAGACGTGGAATCTGGTAATTGATAGTGATCAAGGGCCCAGAGCTCAAAATCTGGGAATACGGAGGATGTTTAAAAGGGAAATCAATTCCCTGAGGGTCTTCTAAGATCTTCTGCTTTCCGTTGAAATTAATAACATGTCCTGAAGAGCCATTGATCAGGATCACCGTGCAACTCTCTTGTACCCGAACGAACTTACGGATTAGAAACTCCTGTAAACACATAGGCACATACACGTATATATATATATATCGTATAAAAAAACACCCAGACTATCAGTTTGACTTATTTCGACTATCTTTCCTTTGTCTAATACAGGGATACAGACGTAAAATGTGAATACTCCTCAGTATTTCATGTACCTACACAAGATATTCCATTTAGTTATACTACAGATATGTAGTACATTTTACGGAGGGGGGAATGGAAAAACCCGCATCATTCGACCCACACAGCAAAACAAATCTAATCGCTAATCCTGTCTCTACCTACGGCAAAGACAAATACTGTACACATAACCCAACATAAACACATGGTTCACCTCTAACATCCAACACACGCTCCGTCTAAGTACTCACTCGGCTCTTTTGTGATAACAAATGCTTTCCCCAATGTTTTCCTTCCTTTTCTCTCTCTATGTGTATTTGTAGACTCACGTGAATGATCTGAGTTGAAATATCGACATTCTTTACAACTGTTGATTTACTCGTTAATTTCTACCAGAGCTCCTTCACTTTTCACAACCGTCGGCAACCGTCGGCAACCATCACTCTTTGGATTATATTTTCCCCTCAATTAATTCTACCTTTATATGTGTCACATCACTCCACACCCAACTACAAATGGAAACATTTAAACTACCTTTATCAGTACAGATATTAACAACACTGGAAAAATTTCATCTTTTTAATTCATCGAATCTTCACTCTAAAAATAAACAACTGTATCTCCTGTAAAATAAAAGGAAACAAAACAATTTGTACATGTTTAGTCGATGACTAGACAAGGAGTCTACTACACAATAAAGAAATAATAATATAGTGTGGACGAGGGTTTCAGGATTTGTGTGTGTTGGTAAATTGAGAAGGAGATGACATGGAATATTTTTAGTACAGATGGTCCACGGACATGTGTTTGTACTTGCATACTCCGAATTCCTGTACGAGTAAACTTGACTTTGTGTCTCGTGCATGAAGGAATGGAAACACTCGGTGGATATCAAGTATGGACAACACCTACCAATTTTCCATTTCCCATTTCCCAGTCTAAATCACATATATAAGTGCACGCATACGGAAACCTCGTTCATAACTCTCTCAACAACTGCCAATATACGTCTGTATATCAATAAACTAGCTCGAATCCGAGGCAAGTTTTCTATTATATTTTCCACACTCTATAGATATGTATGCGAATATTTTGAATCTTTTATATTGCATTTTGTGTATTGTGTCAGTATTTTGTATATGTTTGAATTTGGGATTTCCTAAGCATAAAATGGATGTTTCATCGAGTACAAGAAGAGAAAAAATTCTCATAGTTCTTATCAGTATCTGTGGAGAATCTACAAGAGTATCTGACTAGCACAAGAATAGTGGTGCTAGTCAAGAAAAGATATTGACGTGAGAACTCAAGCCATTTCAGAGCATCGTATATTACCGCAGATAGGCTGTTCATCTGTGTGAGTGACTGGGCCGTCTCCCTCTCTCTTCTCTCTCTGTCTTTTCCTCGTCGGGTTGGAGGGAGATGGGAGAGGAAAGCTATTTGCATTAATGAGATGAGATCGATTTCACTACACAACTCCTCAGCTTCCTCAAATTGTACATAAATATGTATAGATATGAAGACTGTGTACAAGTACACGATAGTAGACTTGAGAAAAAGGAAGAGTGAGAGAGGGAAAGAGAGTGAGAGAGAGAGGCTCAACCACAGCAAGCCACAGAGAATACATATGATTACGTTCTTTCTCTTGAGAAGATCCATGGGTGATCCAATGATGTTTCACGTAACGTGTAATGTATTCACTGGGAGTAGGACCAGAACAACACAGCTGCAAGCCAATAGATGATTTGAGTTCAAGTCAGTCGCTTCTCTCTCTTCATCTCAAAGTCAGCAGAAGCAACCAGAAGAAGAAAAGAAAGAACGAGAAGAAAAAAATACCGACAATAAGAAAAAGTAACGAGGGGGGAAAACAGGCAAAAAAATATAGAAAAGAGAAAAACACGAGAGAGAGAGAGAGAGAGAGAGAAAGAGAGAGAGAGAAACATGAGAGGGAAAGTCGGTGAGGAGAAAGAGAAAGTGAGTAGGAAATCTTGAGAAAATTGTCCTTTTCTGCCTTTTGGGTTCGCTTTAAGAAAAATAATACATTCATGCATTCATGCATTCATATTACATGATCAACGTATTTCAGAAATCTATACATAAATGTCTGCATCAAGAGAAAAAAAAATCCGTTGTGTCGTCTTATTTTTCACTAGATAGCTATTGACAATAGCAATGTCAGCGCGGATACCGATTTGGATTCCCCATATTAGAACGCTCTTGTATATGAGAGACATGATGGAGAGAGAGAAAGAGAGATGAGAGCCAATCTTTCGTACGCAGTCACACTTCTTCTCTTTGCTTTCCCTCCTCTCTAACACGTTCTACTAACTGTATACATAAATATGTTCATGACTATATGTGGAAATGTGGATGACGACCAAGGATGAAAACTGAATGAGTGTGAAAGAGAGAGAGAGAGAGACTACGTGTGTGTGTATGGGCTGGATCTGTACTAATATATAGGTGACTCGCACTACCGAGATGTCTCTCTTTCTCGCTCCCATGGAAATCGATGATTGTATAAAAAAAAGGAAGAAAAAAGTACACATGGACTCGTAAAACTTATATATAATAATAATATATATTTTCCATGTATAAAATAGCTAATGCCGGCAATAGTCTAACACTAATTTGAACTGAACTGAACTGAAGACTCAACTCGAGCCGAACTCAACCAAAACCATCATCTCGTTTCTCGATGAATAAATATTTACACAGTTTCATATTTTCCGTTCGTGATCTCTTCTCCTCCTCTCTTCCTCTCTCTCTCTGTCTTTCTCATCATATACTCTCTCTTCTACTCACATTTCTCCTATAGAGAAAGAAAGAAAGAGACCGTAAACCGTAAGGAAACTCGAACCTAGACGTACTCACATTAAATTCGTACATGATAATACTCAGCCTCTAAGATAATTCTATGAAGGCGTCAACTTTAATAGGTTTCCATGTAGAGAGCAGTCTTGTGGAAAAATATTCCACCAGTATTCATGCTTATTTCACTGCTCATGAAATAAGAAATTTTATTTATATATATATTATAGAAATATATATGTGTGTGTGTGTGTGTGTGTGTGTGTGTGTGTGTGTGTAACATAATAATAGAGATTCTTTTCTCTTTCCTCTCGTATTTCTTCATTTTCCCCTCTCTTTTCCTTCTTGTGCTTCCTCCTCCTCTTTTTTCTATGATACAATTAAGAGGGAGAGTGTTGAAATATGTAGAATGTAGAAATAAAAGTCACATTTTCCATAGTGAAAGTAGACCAAACTCCTCGAGTATGAATCCAAAGACTTTTTTTTTCCTTTGGAGGAGAATTCTCATGTAAAACTTGTACGAGTCATAAATAGGAACGTCGCTCTTTATTATGTTATTAATCTTTCCTTGCATTCTATACTCGAGCATATGTCTCCAAGAGTTGAAATGTCAAAGGTATAAAGTCACACAGACTTTGTTCACTACTCCAAACTACCGAACGAACACCCGCACTCTCAGCCATCACACACAAGAAACAATATTATAGGCAATCAAATTAAAAAGATTCATGCTGTATTTACTGATGGAAGCTTGCGTATACTTTGTTCCCTACATATGTTGCGAGATATCTGTATATGTGAGAAAACTGTTCGTAAAAAGAATGAAGAAGTTTTGAATAAAAATGTATAAATTTCCCATAAAAAATCTTTCTTCGAAAATCATACCAGTAAAAGTCTCTCTCTCTTTCTCTCTCTCTCTCTGTATGTGTGCTCAAGAAAAGTTTGATGGCACCAGAAAATATCACATATCTCTCTCAAGTACATATACAAGAAGAAAAAGTCTCATACAACTACACAAAAAGATGAAGATGACAGTCCGGATCCTCGAAGAAACCTTCATAGAAACGAAAAATGTCTCCGTCATATAATTGAATAAAGTTTAATTAAAACCTTTAACTTTCCCATTCTTAGCCTTTGATCTTAAATGTTCGTACGTTTGGAGAATTTTTTTTCTTCTCATTTGATCTTTCACATTGCATTCAAGTATGTGAGAACTCAAAAGCAAATATTCGCACACACATACACACACACACACACGCAATTAATGCAGAATTTCCCAAGGGAAAAAAACCTGTACAGTTTGATAAGATCCCTGGACTTTAAGTCAAGTGGTAAAAAAAAATCAGGGGATGTAAAATTGAAATTGAAATGAATTTCAAAAGAATGAAAGTCAAGACAAAAAATGTAGTTTCTTGCATTTGTTCATACATAGTAATTCCTGTGTAAAAAACAGAAAAGGACTTCTATACTCGATCTCTTTTACCTTTTTTGAGTAGAGATTCTTAATTCCACTTTGCTCAAAGATAGTGTTCAATTTCTAGAAGGATTCACCCTCATAAAGGAGATCTTTATGTGGAAAAAGTGAAGAAAAAGTCGGGCGGATATTATAAAAAGAAAAATCCTGTAAATACTTTAATACCGTTGATTATTTTAATTTAGTTGAGTGGAAAAGAGAGGAGACCAAAGGGAGAGAAAGAGGGTGCATTGTAGATGGTGAGAGAGAGAGAGAGAGAGAGAGAGTTGGAGGATTGAGAAAGAGTTGAACTTGGAATGAACAGTGGGAAAAGATCTCTTGGGTGCTCTATCTATCGTATCTAATCGGTACATAAGACATACGTAATTGTACATAAAGAAGACTAAAGGGAAACTCGACTAAGTGCTCATTCATCAGTCCAAGAATACACAAAGAAGACAGTCTATCTATATACAGAGGTATAATAGAGACACACGAGTCCGGGGGAATCCAGTCCTGGCCAAGAAGGGAAGAAGAAAAAGAAGAAGAGGAAGAAGAGGAAGCGTATGGACAAACATGAGAAGATGCCATAAAAGTATGCTTGGGCTTTTCTCCATACTTCATTTGAAAGTTGCGTGTGTGTGTTCTTGTACGTAAATATCTCGAGTGTGGATCGCTGAGTACATCCAACATCTAAAAGTACACTTAGTCAAACATACGCACATTTTTTACGTGTCCAATGTGGACACATAAAAGGCATATCTTGTAAATGAATTCCTTTCATAAATGTCCATGCAACAAGAGCACAAAAATTCTTTAGTACAAATAAGTCGGCTGCTGAGCTCTTTATTTTATACAGCAACTGCTCGCTCCCCCTCTCTCTAGTCTCTCTCTCTCTCTTTCGCTCTCTGTACAGCTTGCAGTCTGTAGTCACACATATATAAGATTTATAATGTTTTCACTAAACTCGTACATTCTACTTTTGTATTTCGTATTTTTTTGATGGGTTTTCATTCATTTGAAGGAGAGCTCAAAAGAGAAGAAAACCAGCCAGAGCCAACAAGAGACACAGAGAGAGAGAGAGCAAACGTATAAGACTTACGAGCGAGTGAGCAAGGAATCCTACACATTCCCGTACACTTGCAGTAAGTTTTTTTCCAGTTCTTTTTTACAGAGCCGAGCGAGCATTGAATGAGCGGAAAAGCTGAGATATATAAAATAGACGTAAAACGAGTCCGAGTTGTGTTTAGCATGTGCAGATAGGGAAGTCTCCCCAGATGCTTTGTTTGTTTTAAATTTAACATGTAGAACTCTCTCTCGCTCGCTCTCTTTCTCTCTCCCTGGTTTGTACAAGTTTCACAAGTTTGTCTCTGTGGGTCGGATGGCAAGGTTTCACTATTCAACCTTCCTTAAGGCCATGTAAGACAAGACGTCCAAGTAGAAGCTTAAAACAAGACCAACTTGAATCTCTCTCTTTCTCTCTAGTTTCCTCTCTCTCTCTCTTTTTCTCTCTCTTTTTTTCTCTCTCTTTTTTTCTCTCTCTCACTCTTTCTCTACATTTCCATCCATGTTATTTTACCTCGAGGAACTCTCAGCAGTCTCGTCAAAATCACTCCATAAAAACCTTACATTTTCCATTAAACTTTCAACCAAATGGACAGTCTAATCACAACACGGCTCTCTTTCTTTCTCTTTCTCTCTTTCTCTCTTTCTCTCTCTGTAGTAAAACCCTTGAATCTAGAAAGGCTCTCACTCTCCAATATTTACACATACAAACAGACATTGTGCGTAAGGTACACATGTACAAATGTGTTCACCAACAACAAGGACAAACGTACGTATGTATCTGGAATGGGAAAGATTCAACTTGTACGCGAGTGAGCTCTCCTCCACAGCATCACATAGGTACTACCTGTGTTTTCCCAGACTTGCGATTGCAACCAGCCCCGTGTCAATCTAAATCAATCTATAATACTGTCAAAAAAGTTTCTCATAAGCTTGAGTGCTCTCTCGTTCCTCTCTCATCTCATCTCTCTCTCTCTCTCCTTCTTCTTCCTTTTCACCCGGAGTAGTGTGTAAGATACATGTGTAGCATGTGTGTACGAAATAGTACGCATACGATAAACATCATATATCTTATCAAAAACTCTTTCTATGCCAAACACACCCGAATCTCCCACATCTATATATCTGTACTTTACATACTTTACATACATACTCTTCACGTGTTGACAATACATTTCAAGATAAACTCCAACCAGGGAATACGCAATACCAGTTTCAAAATAAAAACTACACAGTTACACAACCAACATTGCCATGGTGATAAATACGAAAGGCAGTCTGTACCAATGAAAATCATTCGAAATTTTTTGCCTTTGAAAATTCCTCCACATTGTAAACATATGTATCTTAGCTCATGGAGAATTTCCTGTACATGAGCTGAATGACGCACAACTATATTCCCCTTTAATATTTTGTACTCACAAAATAAATAAATATGAGAAATAGGAGAGAGGCACACAACAAGCTTTTAGAAAATATGGTGAGTGTATAAAAAAAATGTTTGAGGTTTCGTCTGTATTGGTGAACTGGATTTCAAATTACAGTATGTACAGTTCCCTTTTTGCAGTACATACAAACTCATCATCAGTAACGACCTGTCTCTGCTAATGAAGTTGGATCAGAAACACTTTCTTTTTTTTTATAGAGAGCAACCTCGAACTCACAGTATTCAGCATGGGTTGTGTGTGATTGTGTGTAAAAGTTCACTTTTTCAATTTTTACTAGGATGAAAAAAAAAATATATATGGGGAGAGAGAAGGGAAAACTCATTGGCATTTCTAGTAGGCTCTGGTGAGTTGAAACCTATACAAGCTTTGCTTTTGCTTTTGCTTTGGATTGTAGATTGTAGAAAGGAAAGCGAGACGGAGAGGGAGAGAGAAGGAAAAAACTTGAACACGTTCAAAACTTAAGTTTGAGATTACTCGCGCTACATTTTTATATACGTTGCGTGTGCATGTATTTTATTGTATACGATATATTGGGAAGGGATGTAAAGAAATGTGAAATTGGGGGAAGTTTATATCAATGTGATTATTTTCTCGTGTGCCCAACTTTTTGATACAATTTGTAAGTTGACTTGATTCGGATGTTCTTTCTCTTGCCTAATAATAACCTGTGTGTGTATATGTGTGTGTCTGTTTATCTGTAGGTAGTAGCATTGGGTGTGCATTCGCGTAGTCAGCATGTAGGGTTGACTCATAGTCAAATCCTACATGGAGAGACGACTCCCTATGAAATCCCACTTTAGCTTTCTCCTTTTCTCTTCCTCTCCCCACAAATTCGTCATCAATAGGTGAGAAAAGAAGAATGATGATGGAACAACCATTGCTTTCATACTCATTTGGCTCCCTACAAAACAGAACGACGCACATGAACACAAGAGTCTGGTGACAATTGGAATTCTAATGAGATGACATGAGGGAAATTTTAATTACATGTTCCTTCATCAAGTTTCCCATGTTTTCCCTTCGTGTAGGTGTAAGGTACTTGTGGAGATGAAGAGTGCATGGAAATGTTGACGAGGGGCAAATGGCATCATCGGAATGGCATGACTACCTCGTGATTAGTGAGCTGAAAGTGATGAATAAACTGGATAAACAGTCCTTTCATATGTACACACAAATTATTAAAATATATTACCCTTTGGTGATTCATTTAAATTGAACAGCCGTGGTCTCAACTGTGAATGGAAAATCGAAACGGGATGCGTAACAACATTAACTAATCGAACGCAATTCTCAATCAAAAACCAAACAACTCGGGATTTTTCCCCAGTTTATCTGTAGTCTGTAGTAATTTGATGAATCTTACAGAATTGGAAGCAAAATTGTGTGGTGGATTTTAGGGAAGATCAAATTGTTAAACAAATTCATGCATTCCTCTATTCAAATCCCCTTGTGATGGTGTGATGGAGTTTTTATTAGTATATTCTTTATAATGTCACGGGTAAGCAAAAGAGAGAAAGAGAGAGGGAGGGAGAGAACCGTTACCTTCAAAATTTATTTAAAATACGATACACTTGGAAATGTTGGAACAAACCTCTTTGATTCGACGATTCCCGTCCTCTTTATAGGTGAAGAAGGTGTTTGCACTCTCGGAATTGATTGATGGACTCGGAGGAGCTCTCAATGAAAGTGGAATGAAAAGAACTTCAAACGAATGATTTGCATTTCTCATTTTAGCATGGAATTCAGTTAATTTCTGTGAGAATTCTTCGGTCTCGGGCGAGTTTTCATCTAAAAAGGTATAAAAATACAATGATGTAATACAAAAATCCATGTGAAAGCTATTCAATGAAATACCACACACCTTTAAATCATCACCAACTGTAGAATTTAAAACATGAGCAATATCTCTACAGGAGAAAGAGATGGGAGTGTAGAGGCGTGCTGAGTAGGGACGTGATTTAATATTTAATTGCTTTAATCAAGGATTCAGGGGATTTTGGTAGTGGATGGATAAGGATAAGGACAAGGAGGAGATGAGGAGTGGATAAAGGTATACAAAGAGTACAAGTAAGAGTCCAACGTTAAAATAAATTACATTTCGACTGTATTTATATACGATATGAATAGCGGATGGGAAGTAGAGCAATTACCGGCAAAGTAAAGACCGAGTGTATCCAGCGGAAGTTCCTCTAAACAGATCTCTTGTCCATGCCGGACCAACTCAGAGCTCCCAAGCAATTTGCGCAGGGATTGACTCATGATGTATCTCTCTATGTATGTATGTATACCTTTACCAAATTCTGAGCAAGAGCAAGAGCGATAGAGAGAGAGTGTGTGTGTCTGTGTGTGTATTATGTGTTTCAAATCTCTTCGCTTTTCTGACTCTCCTTCTCCTGTTAGTTGCTCTCGATCTGAATGCTATTTCTTGTACCGTCTTCTCAAGTTCAAACACTCTGACTATTCCATGAGAAAGAGAATGGAACGCGCTTTAGAGTTTTGAAGCTACTCACAATGAAAGTAGCTCCATCAAGTTTTTTGTGTGTGCATTTGTAAATTTTGATCGCTCTCTATCTATACATACTATATTTTATAATGAGAAGCTACATGGACCGATGAAAACCCCCAACGATGAATGGTCGACAGACAGATGCACAAGGAAATTTTACATTCTCTCTCTACAAATTTTATCTGTAATGACGGCCGTCCGGATTTCAATGTTAATGATGATGACGATGATGATGATGACAAAGATGAGGATGAGGATGAGGAGGAAGAAAAGACGGAGGAGGGATAATATAGTGCGTGGGCAAATGAGTCCCTGGAATAAGACTAACTTTTGAGCTATTACTTTACATGGAGCACTCACTATATTTTATATCACATTATACTGTCAGATATACTGGAGAATACTCAAATACTCCTCTTGTCTACCGGTAAACAGTCACGCACATCTTTCAAGTACCGCACTCTCCGTCAACTCTCTCTCTCTCTCTCTCTGTCTTTCACTCTCGCTCGTCTTCTTCTATTACGTTATCTAATATCTCTCCAACACTCTTCACTGTACGTATTTAGCTTGTTCACATAGAGAGAACATAGTACTTGCACGTCCTCAATTTCTCATCACTATTCTCAGCTGTGCTCACAATATCCCGTATGTGTAGAAGGGGAAGAGACTACAGGTCGCTCTATAATCAATGTGTACCCTACTTCAACTTTATGCTCGTGTTCAATAATCTCAAAACGTGGAAATAGCAAATAGCAAAAACTACACGACTACACGACATATCTGTGGAGTAGACACATACAGATGAGTCTCCTTTTACAGCTATACAAATTATCTGCCGGTATGTTCAGACAGCCCTCGCTCTAGGTTTTTGCCAAAGGACGTCGACTTATGATTGCGATTAGTTTCAAGTCCATTTAGAATTTGCTTAGTTTTCACAGTTGAGTTTCAAGAGATTTCAACTTGAATCCGCTAGTGAAGAACAAGAAGATGATGAAGGAGAAGAAGAAGATGGAGACGAACAACTACCGGTCACAATGTACTCTTTAACACTCACACCAACACAGTTAACGTACCCTCTCACAGCTCACGACTGAAGTCTTCTACATAGCTAACTACTAACTCTGCTTCTCTCTCTCTCTGTCTCTGTCTACCCTCGTCCAATCTTCTCTCCTCTCTCCCTCTCTCCTTTTTCTCAGCATCACATCAGACAGAACACACGGGAAATTCAACAAAGATGTATGCATATTGCTGTTGACTATTAGTGGAAGCGAGAGAACTGATGTCTAGCCAATGCCGATACTTCCATGTTTGGTGATCCTGGGGTGTATTTATCAACATACTAACTTGCTCACTCTCTTACCCTGTAGGAAAAGCCCGGGTTCCGCTACAATATTTCCCATTCCCTCCCCATCCCGTCTTATCGCATATCGACCGACTCTCTTTCAGTCTCTCGCTCTCTCTCGCTCTCTCGCTCTCTCTCATTCTGTTCTTGTAACTTTGGTTCACGTCATTCCCAATGTATATACACAGACACAAACCCAAAAAACTATTAGGATATTACTGGAGAAGTGAGAGCTCGGGGATTACAAGAGCGACCAGTACAGAAATACAGACTTGACGGAGCATTTCATGTAATGCAGTCGGCAGTGTGTCTGTGTGGTATAGATAATATAATATGGGGAGGAATTGCATGCACACACACACACACCACACACCGAGGCTTACTTATACATGTGAAATATATAAATGGTGAGTGTGTGTGTGCGTACGGGATGAAATACGAATCGTATTTGTATGGTGAGGGATGGAAAGGAAGAGAAAGAGGGTTAGTCGCTAGCTGATTGTGAGTCGAGTCGAGTCGAGTTGAGTTGATGCAGAAGAGACTATTGCCATTGCATCTGGATTCTGGATAAAACTCCAATTCAAAAAGGAATATCTGTACAAATACCGGCCAAGAAGTTGTGGCAGTGCATATGGAATGAAAACGTGGTTGCCAGTAGATTTTATTATTCTCAAACCAGGGCACAAACTACTCAGTTCTTTCTTCCCCTTGTTCTCATACTAACGATAAAGAATGGACTGGGAAGGAGAGTAAACGGTAGTAAACTGCATCGGCGCTCACACTTTCTTTCTGTATTTTCCCCAATGTCACACACATCTTTCCTGTGTGCGTTAACTCCTCGTACACACACACACGCATATATATATATATATATATTTTATGAGTTCTGATAAAAGTATAAAGGGTGTGCGTGAATATATATATATATATATATGTGTGTGCGTATGGAGCGAAGGAGGGAGTGCGCAGCCAACTGTCGTATGCCGTCAACTGTAGAACCGTAGACATTAGACATTGGACATTAGAAGCCATGTCTAAATGGACTGCACATACATACTTTTAATCTCTTGATTGTAAATATAGTAAATTACTGGACAGTACATATCTGGTCAAATTGTGGTATTTGGAAAAACTATATGAAAGAGATTGTTTATTTGAGGACCAGATGGCCACCATTTTCCCTCGAGTTTTTCTCCCGCTATATCCAGAACAAAATTTACTATAAAAAGAAAAATACGGCTTCACTCTACTTCCATCAAGTTAAAGACGGTAATGCTTGACCGATATCTGTTTGTCATGTCATTGTAGATTGACCGACCGACCGACCGACCAACCCCCAAATGAGTCACTTCCCACCTTCTCTCTCTTTCATTTCATCCAGACACTCTTTGGTCAACCTTCCTTTAATCACTCAGACACGCTTTTGATGTCATCCTTTCACTTAAGATTTCCCTTGAACAGAAAGTTTTTTGTGTGTTTACACCACACCTAAATACGCCTTTCTCTTGTAAAGCCCTTTCCCACCGCAATACCTTCAATTTTGTGTTTTGTGTGTAATGTGGAATTACACCGAGTATTTATTCTTCACTTTTGACTTTCTCTCTGGATAAAAACGGATGAAAGTGTTTGAGACGTGCATACAGTTGGTATAACTACAGTGAGAAATGATGTTCTGTGGAATCAACTATATAACGTATATATAATAAAGGATTCTGGGCTTATGAAAGTCCATTTATGGTGTGGAGCTCCCTCACAATTCCTTCCTAACGATGATTTCACATGAACACCAGGTGGACCATTTGATGATTTTATGATGAACACGGAGGGTGATTTGGGGAGTGGTGATAAATTAATGAAATGAATGAGAATGAGAATCCACACCAAAAACTATTAAAATTTATGCATGAACAAAAAGTATTAAAATTTGAAATGGTGTGATGCAACTAGCTCACAGTTATCCTCCCCATGTCAAGAAGAGGAAAAAGAGGAAAAAGGGGAGAGCAGAGAAAAAAACAGGTAAAATATGTAAATGCCGATTACATTACTCTGATGCTCATTTCATGACTCCACATTTCCAAGAGAACGAGGTTCACTCTCTTAGATATTTTTTTTTTGTAGGGAGAAGCGAGAAGTGTACAAAGGGAACCAGCAGAAATATCCAATAAATAAGAGTAAAAAGTCCAAAAATCTCTTTCATTTGTGATTATTTGCAAAACCCAAGAGCTCAAAACAAGTGTTGTGATTTCAAATCATGTCAAATTAAAAATAATTGCGTGAAACAAACTCAAAGAAAAAAAAATGAAGGATCATAAAATGTCAAGTTTGAATGACAAATTCAAACATACGTTAGGAGAAAAACAAGAAAATTTTCCTTTTGTCTCTGTGTAGAAGTGTAGAAACTACAAATATTTTCCCAATTACATGATGGTTTAAATCTACTGCAAACAACTAAAAATAAACGAGACAGTGAACAATCTAATAAACAATTGTGATGTGAAAGTGAAACCACGTTTTTGTGTCCCTCTTCAACAAAAAAGAAAGAAAAGCAGACGAAAAAAAATTCCATTTTTTTTAATACACGGGATTTTGGAGTAAAGTTACGAGGAGAGGCGAGAAAGTGAGAAACATCAACACCCAAAACGAGCACATGAGTGAAAATCACAGGGAATTTACAACACACGAGTTCATTCGCTAAAATGCTCTCAAGTTCTCATTCTCGTTCCGTATAAAGTCATAAGAGAGAAAAAGGGGGTAATCTTTTACGACCTCCCTCCCCCTCCCTTCCATCCATTCTTTATAAGTACATGAGTTGGCTCTGGCTGTACCTCTGAAGGTATCGTACATACACGGGACCACAGTAGGCGAAAAATAATTAAGCACCCATTATCCACGAGTCGTTTTCTCTCTCTCTCTTCCTCTCTCTCTCTCTCTCTCCCGTAATAACATGAATAAACCATCCAAATATTTTCACTGTGGCTCAAGTCATAAGCCAAGCTTTTAATCACATGCACGATCAAAAAAATATGTAGAATACGGACAAAGAGGAAGAAACAAGCTACACGTTTTTGAGTAAATTCTTTGCAGTTGCAGTGTCCTAAAGAAATCGGTCATAACACTCCGTTTATCGTTCATCTCAACTAGATAAATCTCCGTAGTACCCCATTCCTAGCAGCTTTACAAAAGCGGCTAATCATAAGGAGACAGCAAGAGAGGAAAGAGAGAGAGAGAGAGAGTTCAAGGAAAGTAATTTGGTGGTTTTCTTGTAAGTTGTAAACTCTAATAGAGATGATCGTTTTATGGATTATTGTTGTTACGGTGGGAGCGATAAGCGATAAGCCTTGGTAAATGAGTATAAAGTCTCTCTACCTATATCACATCCAACTCAAAGTCTTCTCCGTTCTCTCAGCTTGAGATTGTAATTAATTCGGTGAACTATCATTGAATTCAGCTCTGATTGTAAATAAACTATTCAACACCAGTTTCAATTCATCCTTTCAAATTCAAATACATACAACTTTCTTTGCTAAAAGTGGACTCATATTAAATGTGAATTTTCTTTATGGTGTGGCTACAAGTACATTTTTAATTGAATTTCAAGATTGTCCCGTTTGGAGAAAGTCTAGGAAAAAGAGTATAGGGTTTTGTTGTCATTGGGGTTTTGACTGGAAGGCGGCGCTGTTGGGTTTTTTTCTCGTAGTAAGTACAAATGTATATAGTGTGTGCTGTTGTGAGGATATTTGAATAGATGATTCTCTCTCGCTCGTTGGATGGGAATCCACAAAGACACACGCGTGTATTATTTCAAGTGAAAAGAACAGGAAGAGAAGTGTGTAAGGAAAAGGGGAAATGGAGAGAAGAGACATCGGATGGAAATATTGTACATGGACAGAATGTAGCTTCATGAGCAGACAAACGTTACCAGCTTTCCCCCGTACATACATCATAATTGGAGTCATTTATAATCTGAGCAGAGAGTTTTCAGTTCGAAGTTTGAACTTTTCTCCATACAGTAAATTCAGAAAGAGAGTGAGAGCGAGAGAGAGAGAGAGAGAAATAGAGAGCGGAGTAGGAGCAAAGTCTTGAGTTTTAAGTCTTGAAAGCGAACCCAGCAAGCACAAATTTGTACCGACTTAGGTTTCAAATACGACAGCATGTAATCATTCCATAAAATGTATAGATATATAAATGGTATATGCTCTATGATCTATACAATCCATTATATTAGACTATACACAGTACATATAAAGTAGGTAACATCCTTCCCATCCCATAAACTTTGAATCGCGGAGAAAGAGAGAAAGAGAGAGAGACACGGCGGACTATTCTCAGATATAACATACTCACTGTCTCTTTCTCTGACTAAACTTGTCCGTTAATATAATACATAAATGGTTTTCCCTTTTACTCTTTCTTTCTCTCTCTCTCTCTCATCTCCTAACTCTGTCAGCTCCTTCCCACTCCGTCTCGAGTTTTGTACTGTATAATGAAATGTACTTCCACACCCAGCCTTTAAATTATGATGTAGAAAACGAAACGAAATATTTCTGTATGCTGTACAAAAGGGAAAATACTCTTCATACTCTCACATGTAACGGATGCTCAAAGTTCGCAAAATATCATTCATAATAATCTGTGTAGACTCGAAGAGTTTCTCTTTCCGTTCGACTACATAAATGCACACCCACACACACTCTCTCTCTCTCTTTCTTTCTTTCTGTCTCTATAATGCTCTTCTTTTCCCTTTCATATTTTCTTCCCTCTTTCTCTTTCTATTCCTGCATAATAAAATATCTCGAGTATCGTTGCATTCGAGAAAAGAGTGAAGGAGGAGATGAATAAGGAGGACAATTATACGGACGCACACACGTGAATATCATAATAGATACCTGGATGAGACTGTAAGAGAATACACCATCAAGTATGATGAAGAGATTGCTCTCTATTCCGGCTTCCTCCTACTTCCCCCCAAAATACATCACCCGCACACACACACACATATATATATACACAGACAATGGCTATCTGTATCAGTATTCCATGTGTATAGGAAGGAAAACCAAGTCCGCATATCTTCTAGTCACACAAAGATTATGTTTGGAAATACTCGAGCTATTTTGGATTTATTTATAGTCAGGGAATTACGAGAGTTTTCAACAATAATTTGAATACAGAGATAAAACAATTTCTCCAAAACTTATCTTGTCTCCACCACGAGATGATACAGCCGGCTTTCAACTCTATACTCTGTCTTTTCTTTGTAGCCGGCTAACTATATTAATGTACTATACATATAGAAACACACTAGACAAAATACAAATTCCTCTCGTCTAGCTTGAGCTTTCCGCTTGTATGCCTCTCCATCTCCATCATCTGCTTGTGTAGACTGTGAGTTTTGTATGGGCATTTTCGTTCTTTCTCTTTCTTTCTTTCTCTCTCTCTCGTCAAAGTTTTTCTCATAAAGGAATGCAAAGCACAATCTTCATTACTGCCTATATTTGTTCACGGAATCCACTTGGAGTAAATAATGTATGGGTTAGAAGCATGTTTTACGGGCAGGTATTTGGCATTTGGGTTTTCCCTCCATCTTCCTTTTCTTTTACTTCTTCTTCTTGTGTGTTTTTTCCCAATGTGTCTGTCTTACTAGAGTTGTTTGAGAATGGGCTTGTTTTGAGAAAGAAGAAGAAGAAGAAGGAAGAAGGAAAAAGAAAGTCTGAAGAATGAAAATAATTCCACGTGTGAGTTGAAGAGACACATGTGTAGAATAGATAACCTTTGATTTTCTTTCCGAGAAACTACCGAGAAAGAGCAAGAAGCTAGGGAATTGGTCGCAGGCTGTTGATCTCTGGTCAAGTACACTATCTCCACCATCTTCTCTCTCTCTCTCTCCCTCTCTCCATCTCTGCTCTGACTGCCTTCTTTTACTTTCCTTATCCACACACACAGAATCTATAGTTTCACTACTTTTTTTCTTTCCCCTTACTCTTGTTTCCTTTCACTTACCACAATGGTGAATGGTGCGGAGTGAGGAACAACTTTACTTTAAGACTCGCTCTGTATAACTACAAGAAGAAGAGCAAGAAGAAGAAACTTTAGTGGAATGATGACGATGCCTTTGACTTGGTTCGTCGTCTGCTCTTTGTGTACTCGAGTCAAGATAATCATAAATATCATCTCGTGTATGAAAATGGTTTTATCGTACATGTTATGAGCTGTTCAACAGACAGTCGAGATAAAAATAACGGTCGTATGTTGGAGCCAATATATTAAACGCTTGTTTGGACTCCGGTTTTTGCACTAACAAAAAATGACGGACATTGGAATAAAATATGAAATATTGCTAACTGACAGAAAAACATGGGGAAATGTGTAGCAAAACGTAGATTTTGAACTGTAGAAAATTTAAAGGACTTCAAGAAGGTGCTCTCATAGTTTCAAAACAGGAGATCAGAGTAACAAAATCTAGCTCACCGTAAGAAAGTTGTAATAAAATTTGCATCGCTCCAAGCTCAATTGTTAGGTTTTTGGTTGCATAGAAAGAAAGAAGAAGAAATGCAATAAAATGGTACAAAATGGAGCGAAACAGAAGTTTCTCTGGTCGCTCGTTTTTTATGGGACTTGATTTGGGTTTTGATGTGGAACTTTTCCTGTGTCCATAGTAATGTTCAAATTCAGACATGTATTCCGTTTTCCCTTCCATTTTGGGTCCGCTCTTTTCCAATTCGTTTAAACTGTATATAAACTGAAATTCACGGTCCACCGGAAGCGAGAAATCTGAAAAATGAATCTTGAGAATGATACAGTCACAATATGTACAAATCACATGCTCATCTTATCATCGTGCTCGAGTCATTCGTATGATGAGAAAGAGGCGTAAGACTCGGCTTACCATGCATAAAACCCAATTTTGTTCACATGGACGTCTCAGAACCATGGTGAATTTAATATCTTTATATCCACATCCCCACATCCACATACATTGTGTAAGTGCGTCTACGTACATGTTCAAATAATCCTGAACATTCTTTCTCCAGGGACCGGAACTTCAGCTGTAAAATTTCGCACAAGCTATTATGAAATGTGGAGGAGTGTAGGAGTATGTATCGTACGAACAACTTTGTTTACCAACTCCCAATACACTCAAAAACCATTTCATACTGATATTTCTCAGTTCTCAGTCCTCGCTGCTCGAGCTTCTCTCTCCTCACTTCTTCCCCTTTTTTCTTCTTGGGGATTTATATTTATTCCCGGATTCCCTGTGTACATCATCGCCGTACATATTAGTAAAGGAATTTATGCATTTGTAAAGCTTTCCCTCAGTTTTCATTCTACACTCGACTTGTTTTCTCTCTCTCTCTCTCTCTCCGTTTTTTCTCGGCATCGTTAGAGTCCTCTAACTCTTTATTACTCCTCTAAACTCATTTTGCAAAGACATGACTAACAAACATGTCAACTTTTTCTCTTTCCACCATCTCCAAACATAACTTGGAGGAGAACTCTGGGTTTTTTTTTCTCTTGCGTTTCCTTGTAAATTGTGTGTCTTGTTTATATATTAAATCCACTTACACATACACACGCAAAACTACTTTGAGCAAGAGACATTTTCAATGAAGTACAAAGCATAAATTTACACTGAGCCTGATTCCTTTCACATTATGATGATTGTAATTTTACAACTCTTAATCTGCTTTGTCTCTTTATCTTTCTCCTCTCTCTCTCTCTATTCTCTATACAGCAGAGATCTGTTTTTTAGTCAAATGCCAGTAGAATGTTTTTTTTTTGGGGGGGGGGGGGGGAGGACCCGATAAAAGTGAAAGCAAAAAGTGAGGCCCGTATTTCATGTCACTTCTTTGAATTTTGCACTGCGTAATAGAATTATTCGTCTTCGATTGAACTCACAAAGCAAATGAGGATGCAAGTCTTTTGCGCACAACTTAATTTATACGGACTAGGACAAGGACTGAACGAGAGAAAGAGAGAGGGAAAGGGGAAAAGCCTTTAATTAAAACGTTTGAATGGGTAATCATCCAACTAATTGTTAGATCTTTCAATGGACCATGTAAAATGTGAAGGAGCAGAAGGGAAGAGGAAAAACCCGCAAAAACTCATGCTAATAGCCAATACGAACCTTTCATGTTCCACCGACGAGATGGAACTCTCCTCATAGTCAAACTGACTCCGCATCTCTGTGGTGTAAAAATATGTGTGAAAAAATGTGGGAAACATTTGAAAATTGAAAACCTAAAATTTGGTGAGCTTTTGCCTTCACATTTGAGTTTATCTATATATAAAAAATGTGTGGTTTATGTGGGAAGTTGAGGAACAGACTCTGGATTTTGAACTGCTGATAAAATATATAAAATATTCAACCACATAACGGACAGTTGAATAAAAATTGCACATGAAAAAAATCCATGTGAACTCAAGGAAGTTCGTGTGGTTTGTTTTGTATATATAAATTTATAGAATTTATTTGTTCAGGGATATTTGCGCGTGGAAAGTTGAGGACAAGAAGAATATTTTTGTCGTGTGCACTTTGGTTTTAGTTTTCGTGTGTGCGTGTTTGTTTGTGTGTGGGCAGAGAGGACGCTCTCAAACAACTGAAGAGATGAGAATGTTGAGTAAATTGTGGATGACGGATGATGACGTTGAGCTGCTCAGAATTCAGATGCAATATTACGACATTCGTTCGTCTTCAATATCCACAGGCGTAGAGAAAATATGTTGGATGGGGATGAGGAATGGGTGAAAATATGGAGAGAGCGAGCGAGAGAGAGAGGGAGAGAGAAATGTAACGAAATGTTTTATGACTGAACAAGTACCTCTGGATTTCAATTCGATTCTCTCCCTCTTTCTCTCTCTCATTCTCTCTCTCTCTTTTCCTACAACTTCACAGAAAATCTTGTTTGACTTGTCAAATTCAATTTTAATGTTTTTATACTCGGTCGTGAAGATCAGAAACGACTTTGTCAGAAACTTTCTCTTTATATCCTGAATGCCAAGGCTTTCTCTCCCCATACATCAACTTTCTCGTCCTTTTTTAATTTACACTTGCATTCCCACTGCTGACTGTCTATCTCTGCTGCTGCTCCTCCTCCATCTCTTTCTTCTCCAGATCGATTCCCCCATCCCAAATCAAATCACAATTACCATCTTTATTGTTATTGTTATGAATAAATTAACATTTAAAAAAATTGCCAATCTTTTTGTGTATTTCAAATTGGAAAATTATTATTTTTATTCATTCAATTGGCATGTATTTAATGATGTGCATAATTTCCTAGAAAAGTCCACATGAATTCCCGCGGTCTATTCCAACTTTTCATTTTAATTTTAATTTTCACAAATTCAAATTGGTAATAAAGTAATTCTCTGCATCCACGAGATAATAATGCACGAGAAGGAAAAGAAGACGCAGAAGCATACGACAAAAAACTACTTTAAATTCCAGAAAGAAAATTAAATTGAAAATGTTTCATTACTTGTAGAAACAAAATACTTGTATGTGTGCGTAATTGGCTTCTTTCCCTTCTCAAGCCATTTCGTCCCCGTTGTCGTCATCGCCGTCATCCTCGTTCTATTTTAAGGAGATCAGAGAATTTGCATTAGCTCTGGGAAGGATCGAGCTATAGAGCAGAAAACTTAGGAATTGTGTAGAACGAGACGGAGAGAGAGAGAGAGAAAGAGAGAAAGAGCAAAGAGGACATGGTGAATAATGATGATACCGATTCATATGTATGAAATTCGAATGAAGTAGTAATGAGTTCAAGTTACATTCGAGTTAGTCTCGAGTTGTTGGGAACCAGAAATAGAGCAAAAGAGAGAGAGAGAAAGAAAGAGGAAGAGAGTGGAAACCATTGAAAAGGGTTTGGAATTTCAAAGAAAAGAGAGATTAATGCTCTCGGGTCTATCTAAATTAAAGGACAGCAGATTCTCCTTCTTCATCCCTCCAACTTTCTCCTTCCCAATCACATGATGATGCACCAATTACATTCATTACTTATGAATGTCTGGATGTGGGATGAGCTCTGATCCTTCGCCTTCCCTCGCTCTCCTCCACATTTCCGCTTATATCGTTTGAATCGTCCACATATTTCCCCCTGGAAATGGATATGAAATTTCCAAAGTAAATCGTTTAGAGCTGTGACGGGCGACGGAAATCTTTTTATGAGTATATAAATACCAGTAGTCCAAATATTTGTGTACGCGTTAGAAATCTGTGATGATATTTTATTACTGAGAAGGAAATTCTATTCAAAATTGTTGCTCTTATTTCCTCGAATCTCACATAAATACGACACTGAGTGAGAGGAGTTGCGCTGGGAGTAAATTGAAATGCAAACTCAATTACAGAAGAGTCTATTTTGTGTTCACATATAGAAATACGTATAGAATCCATTATTAAAGGAGCTTACCGTAAATGGTGATAAAAGGTAATATTACAAACAGGGACGGACTAACCGCGTTGAGTTCACAATTACATAGACAGACCCTTAACAAGCAATATGAACTCGACAGTCGGTGGAATACAAATACAAATCTGGAGATTACCTAGAGATAGAAGAAAAGAGTAGGAGGCTTGCTACACATACACATACACACACACACACAAGTTACGAGATGGATTATTTGGTTTGTACATATTGTATTTGGTTTTAGTAAAAGGAGAAGATGTACATTTGCATTTGCATTTGCATTAGTTTTAGACAGTCACAGAGAGAGATTGTGGATGGAGAAATTGAGATTGGGGTTTGCTAATAAGAAGACCATGAGTCGAAGGCTGGTAGATGGAAGGTAAGATAATAAAGAGGCTTACTAATGAGCGATTACAAATGCCATTTGAATAATGTACAAGTTGCAGCTTATTTTAGTGGGTGAATGAGCTTCTAATGCTTGTAATGAGGATCAAACCAGTCCAAATTCCAAACCAGAGGTATAGAAAGACAGAAAGACGGAGATGGAATGAGAGAGGGAGAGAAAGAGATGGAGAGAGGAGAATAACGCAAATGCCTTGAGGTGAATCCTTGTTGGAATTAGTAAAGTTAGCCCAGGAAAAAAAACTTATCTCTCTTTCCCTTCTCGTTTTTTTTTCACAAGCTGGATTTTCACAGAGCCGTAATAGAATTAGACAGTCGTAAAGATGATGAAATGTGCTATCACATTACTAGAAGTACTTCAAGTGTTTCAACTCTTTCCTTTCGTCTTTCTTCCTTCTCTCCCGTACTCAAATCTCTACTTTTTTTTTCAACGCTTTCCCTCTTTCTCTCTCTCGTTATATCCTTTATCGTGTGTAGCTCTTTTTTCCTATCTGTCTTTTTTTCTTTTTCGTTTTACTTGGCTTTACTCAGCCTGAACTTATCATATGGGCTAGAAAAGCTCTATTATCATCCTCATCCCAACTCCCGACGTTTCTAGTTACATTTTCTTGAAAATGAAAGTGTAACATAAGAGGAGCTCACATTCTCCATCTTCACAATACAGATACAGATACAGCACAGCAGACTAAATATATGTAGGGACACTTCATCTTGAGCTTCAAGGAAGAAGCAGCAGTCGTCAGTTTTTTATTTTTTAAGTTGAGAAAAGACTCTTGTTGTAATCTTTCTCTCCTTTTCTCCCTCTCTCCTTTTCTCTTGATTTCTATCACGTGAATTAAAACAAAAATAACTCATTTCTCCTCCTGAGAACCCATCATCAAATTACAAAGTAGCTTGAGAGTTGAATACAAGTTCTAGAGTAATTTTTACGACGGTGTCACACGACACTCTACAATCTGAATGGTCAGAGCTAAAATCCCTTCCCGGTCCCTCATCAAAAGATTTTACAATGTTTGACTATTTATACCGAGTAGTCAGGATTTGAGAGCAGTATGGTTTATCTATAGAAAGACACGGGGACAAATAGGGGGAAAAACAAGGGGAATCGGACTCAAATTTAGATTTAGATTTGAGAAGAATGAAAACATTTACTAGACGTTCTCCAACACATTTCATGGAGAGTCCTTGGAGCATTTTCAAATCTCCTATAATCAGTTTATGGTCCGGATTTACCGGATTTTAAACTATTTAAACTATTCATCCATAAATAGATGAGTTTAAAATGCTTCACTGCTCCTTTTTAAAAGTTTAAAAGAAGAAGGATGGTCGTGCCTTGTTATAAGAAAAGAATATGGTATATACAGTATTTGCACATCTGTATTTGGTCTTGTGCGGAGTGAAGGTAGATTTCATATTGGAATTAACTGAAATTTGAATTCTCCAAATAAAATATAACAGTTGAACATGGTTTAGTTTATATAATACTGATTCATATGTCATTCTGGGATTGTTGCTGTCATTCTTTTGAAATTGAAAATTGCAAGTGTCATTTATTGTGGTGAATTTAAATAATGCTATGCTTGTCTGGAGATGCTCCAGTGAGAATTCGGAATTTTATTTTATACGTTGCTACATATTATGTATACATATATAGGCAATGCGAAGAAGAGTTGAGTGTTGACTATATCTATAACAACGAGTGAGTTTCATTTTCGGAAATTTTGGGAATTTCTTGGTTGAGGGAATTTAAGCGGATCAGATACTTAAAGGAAGGAGAAAGAGAGAGAGAGAGAGAAAGAGATGAAGAGAGCCAGAGGCTCCCATGTGCACTTTACTTGTACAGATAGGAGATGGAGGAATAGAAAGTAAGAGAGAACGGAACTCAACAACTCTCTTGAACCATGACACATGAATCTGCATTCTACATGAATTCTTTTTTGACTACTTCATTTTACTCCACTCAATTTCCATTCTTATACATGTAGATGTTCTCAAGTAAAAGTATTAAATGTAGGTTTGTAGGTTGAAAACGTTACGCGGAATATATATCTGTATTGTGCTCAATACTCTCTCTGTCTTCGTCAAGTTTAAAAAAGAAAACTTTTTGAGAGAGAGAGAGAAAGAGAGGGATACAAAAGTTTAGTTTCAAATCTGTACCATTCACATAGACGTTTAACATGAACACACATATTTCTTTTCTATCGTTTGTGTGTGTGTGTGTGTATAAAATATAAACAGGAGGACATTTTGATGTCGTCTCCTTGCCTTCATGAAAGGTCCTAGAGTAGAATCATATCGGAAATCATAGAGTGTTCAAGTCAACCACATGCATATTTGTAGACATGCATATGTAGGACTCGTCTGGAAATAGATGGAAAGGGGTTTTTTGAATGTTGAAATTCGATATCACCCATGTAATCTTGCTCCCATTTTTCCAGCTACAACTTTCCGCATATCACAATATAATATCCTATCATGTCACACATTCAGAGCTACTACACTCCAACTACGCTCCAACTACAGACACACACACACACACACGAGAAAATAAATTACTCTCAACTTACAAAAGTAAAGTAGTCAGAGTAGAGACAGGACGAGAGTGCATACAATGTAGTGCGTATGAGTCTGTCAGCTTTCAGTGGTTTGCTCTTGCTCTACTCTCCGTATCTCTAGGAAAAGGAAGTGCTTTCAAAGTTGCTCCTACTCCTATCTGAGCCACAGCCTTTTCAAGTACGAAAGAGTGAGAGAGAAAGAGAAGAGAGAGAGAGACGGAAGGTTTTTCCTTTGACATGCCATGGTCTCGACTTTGATGCGATGCCCGTAGGTTTTCAAGGACCTGATTTCGCTGGCTAACTCAACAAATAGTGAATATCCCACTCATATAATTTCATTTAGGCTTAATTTGACTTCGTTAAAAGCTTTCTCCATCAGCTCTCTTTACTAATAATATTGAGCTTGACTCCCCAAATTTCTTCTCCTCCTTTATTATTAAATTTTATTTCCTTTACACATACACATGCAGACACAGTACATGAGTGAGAGAGAGAAAGGACATATTAACTTGACTGACAATCGACAAGTGCAGGGACGAGATAAGATAATTGATATCTGTTAGCAAGAGCAATCAAAGCCAAAGCAGCAATACAAAGAACCTACAAATTTTTGTCTTTTCACCTGGTGATTTCCAATTCTGACTTTGTCCTATGCTTAAACGAAATAATTATCAATTGAAATCCATCGATCGACTCGCGGGGGGCCCAAAACGTGCCCCACAAGTCTACATTTTGCATTTCATTTAGCTGACTGTGGAGGAAGAAAAACAATTTGACTACTGCCCCAATTATCGTTATGCAGAGGATGGAGATGAGGATGAGGATGAGAATGAGGACATGGACACGGAAGGAATAAAGAGAACGACAATAATGGTAGCCATCCTGTGGCTGTAACGCCCATTCCATTCTCTACCGACCTTCTGACTTTCCCTTTATTTTAAATTGCTCTGAAATGAGTGTCGTTTGTACATACTATGGAATTCAACTTGGAATCCACATAATGTGCGTGTCCGTCCTCTCACTCTTTCACTTTCCATTTTTTACTAACGCATCTCTCATCCAAGGTAGGCATTTGGCTTTGACATAATGTTCATATGAAGCATTTCTCATGTTCGCAGTAGTCTGCGTTAGAATGTGTGTGGCTCTCAGCAGTTTAGTATGTATATATGGGTTTAATCAATTTACTAAGGCTAAAATGACAATGACAATGACAATGGGCATGACGAACCATGGCAATGGTAATGTGGGAGTGAAAGTTGAACTCATGACATGACCAATACTTGGATACTCCGATACCAACCGTGAAGTCGTGGTATCTGAAATGTAGGAAAACCATGAGAGAAAGTGTGGAGTTAGGAGCGAATAAGATTGAGTACTAAAGGGAGTTGCTATTAGTGGCTACAATATGATGGGATGGGATGTGAGTGGTGAGTGTTGCGTAGAATGGGAAGAGAATCAACACTACGGAGGAAAATACAAAACAGGCTTTAATTTCCGGTCTCTCAATTCCCCTCTCCACTATCTTTTCTTCTCCATCCCAAAACACAATAGATTTTACTGACTTTGGTCATCCCAGCTTTATTGAGATGTTTCAGTTTCCCTCCTCTTTCTCTCTCTCTCTCTCTCTTTTCATTTCACGGTATTTGATGCTTGACTTTTTGGGTCTTTGTATTATGTGATCTTCATTTTCGTCACCTCTTTATTTCATTTTGTTCCATTTCATTTGAAACTTGAACACTTGAACCTCTGATCCCACTTTAAACTCTGTTTATCAACTAGATGAGGACTTTGTAGCACGAGGAAGGAAGATGTGGCTTTGTGAATGAAAACTCTTGGAATCTTCCATTTCTTCGACTCCCTTGAATTTCATACTATTCTTTCTCTACAACTACGAAGTAACTTCAATATCCTTAAAAGATAATGTAGACTACATTCAGTCAATGTACAATGTACATCCTGAGTAAGAGGAAGAACCAGAGATCCAAACCAGAAAGTCAGTTGAGTCACACACAGACTGAGAAAATGAGACGGTTTGCTGGAGAAAGTTTTCGAGGTATTCCATCGGGGTCCTTTTTCTATTATTGATGCATTTGAGAAAGGGGAAAGGAGAGAGGGAGAGAGAGAAAGTCTCATTGTGAGACAGATGGAGAGATAAAGCTACAACATGATAGTTGATAATGTATAATACAATGGCTTTCAGCTCCTTGAACTTGGACTCGACGAGAGTCAGAGTCAGCCAACTTTTTTCTTCACCTTCTCCTGAGGGACTGTGAATATATACGAATTCGCTTTTTTTTGGTTCGGAGTCGGAATCCTGGAATCACGGCGAATCCAAAATGCATTGAACAGTAGAATAAGAAAGAGAAAGTCCGTTGTCACATTGAGAGAGAGAGAGAGAGAGAAAGGTACTTGGGAAGGTCTACATGAACCACAGTTATTTTCCTTTTGTTTGACCATCTGCCCCATGTTACGTTTACAGGAGAGGCGAGAGGAGACTCGATAGGCGTCTGGAAAGTGGAAGGAAGAGTGCCGAGTGGCATTTAAGTGAAAGCAAAGACCAGCGAAAAGCAATGGGAATAAAATACAAGTACGAGTACACACGGCCGAGAAAGTAGGGAAAGGGAAAGCCATTGAGCGAGTATTAAGTATGCACACAGAGTCTGAAAGAAAGCACCGAAGAGAATAAAAGACTGAAAGGAGGAAACAGAGAGGGAGAGAGAGAGAGAGAAGGAGGCCAAATAAACAAGGAGAAAGTACCTACAAAAGTACAAGAAACTCAAACTTACTTCATTTTCTCCCTAAACTCCAAGAAATTCAACATTTCTCTACAACCCTTCATTGTGATTTCTTACTTGGACTCTCCATTGGGGTTTTTTCTCTACTCTATGTACGATATGTATGGATATGTAAAGGACGTACAGGAAATCACCATCGACCAGAACCAAATGACAAACGACAAATGCCAATTGTGAACAACTATAGGACATACAAAAAAATTCCGATTGAAAACCTCACAACTCACAATGAAAATTATTATGCAAAAAAATGATGAAATATTCACAAAGTATGTTCGAGGAAAATGGAATTCAAATGAGCGGTACATGCATGTAAGAATATAAATTATATACGTATGCAGTATTCCACAGATATTTTGTATAAAGATGAAGACAACTCCTGGAGAAAGTATTGGATTCTCCATGGTAGAAGTGGTGGTGAAGTTGGGGCTGTCTGATGTCTGAGTGTATTAAAATAGGACTGGGGAAGTATGTACATGTGTAGTGAGGGTTTGGAGTCATCGAGTCGGTGAATGGACTCACAATTCAGTTCCGTTTTTACAACCGCTTGTCAACCGCGAAAGAATCCCACAATGCTCTCACTTTCTCTCTCTTTCCACTACTCTTTCTTCTTTTATATTTGTGTGTTTGGCATGGGATGGTTCCGCAGTGTGACTGCGTGTGTGTGTGTGGTCGGGTATGGAAATATGAAGCTGTTCTCTAACGGTAAAATCAGTTACTATAAACTATGAGCTTGACAGATTTCAGTTGAGTTTTTTACGTGGTTGGAGACACCAACGAACAAGATCCCCTTCTCTGCTGAAGGGGGAGAAATAAGGAAAGGAAAGCAAACGCGGAATAGAAGTGGAAGTAGAAGTGAATTCAAAGCTTAGTCAAGCATACGGGATTCAAAATTCTATATAGTATTCAGATTGTCTCTCTGTGTATGTATCGTGTCCATATAGCAAGTGAATGCATTGTACACTTAATATTATTAAATACTGCACTGTAACACAGTGGAACTGAGTCGGATGCTCCGCATTATGTACGGAATACGGAATACGGAAAACGAAATACTCAAAATGTTCAGTGTGTGTACATTTGCACCATTGACAAAGACCTTCCCTACAATATGTAACTACACTATTTATGGTTATGGTGGAATGCGTAACTGGCTCGAGTTGAGTATGTACAAATACAGATACCGACGGCAGAGGGATAGAGAAAGAGACAAAGAGACAAAGATAGAGACAGGGAGGAGAATATGAAGAGAAGCGACATGTTTCCTTCTCGGAAAGCGATTTCCTCCTCTTCTTCTTTCCCCGTCGTCTACTTGGTCGTCATCGTCTTCTCTTTCTTTTCATGTAGTGAAAAAAGTATGCATAAATTGGGGAAGGGAAGTGTGAGAAAATTCATATGACACTTGAGAAATAAACTGAGGACCTAACTATGCCAAGACTGTGTGTATGTGAGAGAGAGAGAGAGAGAAAGAGACTCTGGATGGAATGATGCGGGATGTTTTGTGTGAATTACTTGAGACACGTTTGAAGACACCCCAGGATAGAAGAAATGGGAAGAAGAGGGAAAGAGAGAAAAATAGGGAGAAAAGGGGAGGGTGGGGAGGAAGAAAGAGAACGACAGGGAAAGAGAGACTTTTTGTGTCATTGTGGAGGTGTTGTATAATTTATAGTCACTACGGAGACTCTTTTCTTCTTGTCGGCAAAAACATTCATTAGCTGTACGGAAAGTGATGTGTATGTACACATTGTGCACTGTAAACTTTTGTATGATAATGGAGCACGCTCAGATTCATAACAATTAATCACCTTCAGCCACCACCAAACTCTCTCTCTCTCTCTCCTTCTCTTCCCGTCTCTCCCAATGCATTTATTTAGGAAAACAAACACTAACCCACTCCACTCCAACCGTTTACACTTTACATTCCCAAATTTCACAGATACTCAGCCCTCATCAAAATCTAATCCCAAAATGAACAGATAAAAAATTGGATTGATATGACTAAAAAATATCTACAGAACATTTAAATATATCGCCACGCTGTCACGGATGCATAATAATTTTTTTTTTTACGATAACAAAGTGCATCAGAAAAATATTATGAGGATAACTCTAAATAAAGAGCCAAATAAAGGGAAATGTCGTCACTTATTTTGTTACGCGCACATATTCCAAATTTTCTTTTTAGTCATCGGCAGGTCATCACTTTTTCAAATTTGAAATTTCACATGGTGTCAAGGGCTTTTAATATGTATGTAGAAATGTGCAAAGCTCATTTGGAATTCGGGAGCACATTTTAAGGACGTTTCTTTCGTTCCCTTGTGTAGAGGGAAATAAATCAAAGTAAAACATTTAAATTAAAGTACAAAAAAAAGAGGTTGTAAATAATTTTGCATGTGTGCTGAAAAGCATGTACTCGTCGTGTGCGGATAAAATGTTTACGAGTACATATAAGATATTCCTTATTTGTTTGTTTGTTAGTTGCTTGCATGCATGACGCCAAGTGCATTGTAAACTATAAGATGAAGGCAATTCTCATGAGGGCAATATCAAAATCCATGATGCACACAATCTGTTTCAAATGCAGTGGAGAAAATAACTGACAGAGAAAGTGAGTCCTCTCTTTTCTCCTCCTGAGTAAATCTCATGTCACTGGATATGCGAATTTTAAAACAGGCCTACAATTTTATATGCAAGAAAATAGAGGGGAAAGAGAAACAACGTTGAGATACGTAAATAAATAACAGGACAACAACTGGGAATATTCCACAAAATCTAATTCAAGTTCACGTACCCCACAGAAATGTGAGAAGCATTTACATTGTACAGAAATGTTTGTCACGACTGATGAAATACATACTACTATACAAAATACAATGTTTTGAGGGAAAGGCCAAACCAAATCCCAATTTTGTCTGTAGTTCAAAATGGTTTCCAGGTTTATTTCATAGCAAAAGCACAAGGACCAAAAGACTCTTGAAAAGAGTTGCGGCATTTATTATTTAGGTTTCGCGAATTGTTTCAGCAAGGTTTCACTACTCACAATAATTTTGAGGCGAGTTGCTCCATCGAAATGAAAATGAAAGCAATCAATATCCACAAGACATGTGAGAGACAAATCGATTCAACACCTCTCAGCTGTCTCTCAGAAAACTCGTGCTTTCCCATTACAAAGATTATGGTCATGTGTTTGTGTTGAAGATGTTGGGGATGTGTGACAGTCGGTTGTCTGTTTTCTCTCTCTCTCTCTCACTCCAGTCACAGATCCATCCAGATCTGGATTCTCATCCCAATTGCCTGTGTATTGGTTGACGGGATATGTTCAGTTGAGCCATCAAGCGATTAGGATGAGCCGTTTCATTCTATTTTATTGCATTCCATCTCCTTGAACCCACCAAGTTGAAGAAGAAAGCCCACGGAGACACACATGGACAGGAAAAACATGTACTTTCCATCCCTGTCAAAGTAGATTGATGTCCATTTGCCCATATTTTTTTACTTTACATTTAAATTCCCATAAAATACTTGTAAATGTGTGGTCGAGATGAGAACAGTTTAAACACTATTTAGTAACAGTTTATTAATAAATGCAAAACATGGAGGTGTGTGTTTAATTTAATCAATATAATATATTATAAAAGCTCCTGCCTTTTGTCTTCATTCCTGTACATCCTGTAATTTTGACTTTTTCTGTACAATGTTTAAATACATATAAACATTTGTTTCCTCCATGACGAACGATGAGTGAGTTTCTTCTTATTCCAAATTGTGTTGCGTTGCGCTCTTGAGACGGATGTCACCAGAGATGTACGGCCACAGATCACACAACTTTCCCCACTCCTTGAGCTTCACAAGCGATAAATTGAAGACGAAAGATTCATCTCATCTAGGTATTCATGCTCAACAGAATCTTCTTTATTTCCTTCAGCTCATGTCCATGTGTACATATGGCTAGTACGCACACATTCACTTTTCCATTCCCACTCTCTCTATCTATCTCTCTCTCTCGCTCTCGCTGACAACAGAGCAGAACAGTTCAAACAAGTTGTGCCTGTATAGACTACCGACTACGGAAGACGATGGAGAAATGAGACGGAGAACTGGGATGGAATTATTGTGGATTGCGGAATCTATTTAAATACATTTCCGTCCACAGACAGAGTCTCCACTTCTTCACTCTTTCGTCTTCCATCTATACAGCTTTAGATTATGTACACAGAAATGTATGTACAAAATACAATAACTTTGAATTCAACATTCACGAGGAGCAAAGAGAGAGAGAGAGACAGACAGACATAGATAAAGAGAGTGGGAGAGAGAAAGTGAGTGTGTGCGTGTGTATGTACATTATTTACATGGTACACCAAACGAACCAGGATGAGTACAAGTTTATTTATACACAGCATTCATCTTGTTACTCGGTTGGACCAAAAACCAAAGGAATTCACCAAAGTGAGGACAAGGGAAGGAAAAGGAAAAAGCAATTGACAAACGTCCTCTTGTCTTCATCTTCTTCTTCTTCTCTATCTCTCTCACTCTCACTCTCTCTCTCTCATCCTAGGGAAAACAAAGAGTGGGCTTGGCTGTTTTATTACATGCAAGCTCCAATCTCATCCAAAACAGAAGAAAACAGAATAATGAATGAATGGCGGTAGGAACCCCCCCACACACACGCACACACACAAATATGAAGCTATAGCTATAGATTCATTTATGCAGGCACATATACAAAGGGTAAGAGAATATGGATGGAGATATGGGATGGGAGTAAAGCATGGTGATTTGAAATAGTTTCTTTGAATTACCCGAGTGTTTGACTCACTAATGAAGGAAGAATTTGAAGAAAACGAGAAATTATTTGCGGTTTGTATAAATTGCCCATCTTCTCTTCTCTTTTGAATAGACTTGACGGAGGAGGAGGAGAAGAAGAAAGAAAGAGAGAGAGAACTCTGGTTTCAGTTTTTTGGGTTTTCAAGAGAATAACATTGAATCACGAGACTCATAAAGTAACTTATTCTTATTCTTCAGCTTTACCCAGCCGGTAGCAGTAGTCGTAGCATCAGCAGCTGAGTTGAGTTGAAGAAAGTCTCCACTCTCCATGAGCTCACTTTTACAGTTCAAGTTGACTATCGTGAAAGGGAGAGGACGATAGAGAGTGGAAGAGAAATAGAGAGAGAGAGAGAGGGGGAGAACTGAAGATGAAAACTTGTTTTTGCCTCTCGTTGTTCACTCCTCATCGAAAACTCGAAACTCTTTTCTTCACAACTATTCTACTTTTTACCCCCTTGAGACTTCCTCCTACCGTTCACTCTCCATTTATCTCCACTGTTGCGCTCTTTTTCCTTTACATGCACACTATATCTTTTCCTCTCGCTCTCTCTCTCCATCCTTCTCTTGCTCTTTTCCTTTCTTTCTACTCCTCTCTCTCTCTCACTCTCACTCTTACATAGGCATTCAATGTGTTTTCCTTGACTTACTTTTATGTCTACACGAGCACGGCAGTCCTATTCCCATGGACCTCATCCGCAATTTTATTGCTGTACGGAATGCCCGATATTTGCACCTCTTAACTTGGCCATCTCTAACAAGATGTTCGATAAAAGGAAAGCCTTGTGTGTGTGTGTGTGTATGGAGTTTCATTCCTCTTGAAAAACCTCTAACAAGTCTCAATCCAATATCATTCGCCAGAGTAAACGAGAGACTTAGGTTATAGATTGAAAAGACGAACAAGTACAGATAGGAAGAGCGAGAAACTATTTTTTCTTTTCTTCGTTTCTTCCCTTTCCACACTACAATTTACAATTAGTTATATAGTTAGTTAACTCATGGCGTTTGGGGAGGTTTCACAGCAACAATACACACATACACTTTCTCTTTCTCTCTCGCATCAAAGAATGAAAGAATGCATACACAAATTCCATTCTTCCTCAATTCACATTTCACACACCCACGGAGACAGACACACAAAAAACCTTTAGAATACTTTATGTGCACACTCAATTACAATATTGTACAACACCGTCACACATCGTGTGTGGTCCTTTTTTTGTCACATTTATTTATCTTTCTTGTGTTACGGAAAGGCAAAAGAAAAAAAGGAATTGTCACGCTACACATTCACATACGATATGTGTGTGTGTGTGTGTGTTTGTGCAATTCTCTGGGCACTGACAGAACAATGAAATTTTAAACAAGATGCATCATTTTCCCAACTCGTTTGGCCATGACAAAAAAGCGAACTTGAGTCAAATGAAAATTCATGGCCATCAAAGCCATCCCTAATAATATGTAAATTGAACAGAAAATTAATTCACCGTCCACCCCCACATGATTTTTACGATTTTCTGGAGAGTCTGCCGGAACTAAATCCCCACCAAATCCAATCGTCACTAGACTGATGAAACAAAAAAAAATTCCATCAAGATAGTCCCAATTCTCCCACCAACAAAATACGACCGAGCCCGACAGAATATAACATAAGAAAACGGCAAAGCAAGTCGAGATTGGAATTGTCACATCATTAGTCCAGTTTTCATTTTCCTCCTCGATTTCACCTCCACCCTCATCTTCCTCCTCTCCTCCCGACTCCTCAATAGCACCAGGAACAAGAGCACTAGGAGTCTTCGTCGTCGTCACCTTGTCATCAACTCGGAATTCCTTGTCCAATTCTCCCATCATCATCCGACCTTTACTTTTCTTCATTTTCTCCAGTGACGCCTTACATCTACATCAAACCAACAGAAAAAAAAATGTGTAGTGAGTTGAAGGGGGCAGAGACACCCAAATAGTTTGGTATCATATGTTTTGGTGTGTGTTAGCAATCGTACTCCGCGCTCCTTGAAACTTAACAAATACAGATAGGTTTACTTTCTCTATGGTCCAAGTATAAGATGAGATTCTCAATTTTCAATTCTCAGTAAGTTTTTCCACGCACAAATTCAACACAAGGAAGAAAGGAAGGAAGAAAGAAAGAAAGTACAAGAGAAAGTTGGAAAAAGTACACAGAAAATGTATTGAATTCACTCTCAAAGTTCTTGGTTTGAGTCTCGAGGAGAAAAGGAGAAAGCTAAACTTTTACAATATGCTTTGCACGGATTTGTACTTTTCCTCTCTCAACAACACATAGGAATAAACACACGCGAAATTCCATCCGTCCATGTATAATCCAACCAACAAGAGAGCATGTATTGGAAGCGATAAATAACGGACACAGGGCGAAACAAGCCTACGAAGGATTTACTTGTACTTCTACATATAGAAATACACGAGATAGAGGAAGCGGCAGTGTTTGTATCGTATGATATTTGGTCATTTTTAAAGAAGTTTTTTAAATCTGTGTTAGATTTCCCAGGGACAAATTCAAAGCGTAGTCATTGAAATTAAGCCACGCGAGGGAGTAGTTTCTCCTTGTTCTCACGAGTACGAAAAGAAAAATTCAATATTTTATCCTTGTGAAAGTGTAAAAGTAGAGCAAGAGCAAGAGCAAGAGAAAGAAGAGGGAGATTGTAAAAACTCATGAATGTAAATCGGTTGTTATTTTCTCTATTTTTTATGCACAGGAGATACGGGGAAAAAAGGAAACTGCGAGTTTATTTTAGAGCAATTGAAGGGATGCAAAAGTACATAAGAGCAAGACAAGGACAAGGACGAAACTGGAAAACTGGAAAAGGAACAGCTAGAAATTTACAATGGATTTAATACTAATGTGACTAAGCTGTAAAAAAATGTTTTGTGTTTGTGTATTTTCCCTTCATACATTTTCTCACATTGGTTTCACCCGTTGTTGTTGTTGCCATTGCTGTGTATTGAACATTGTGACTTGTGAGTATAACGACAAAATGTTCTCATGTCTGAATGTCGTAAATGAATGGCCTTGATGCAATGCAATGTACAACTACATACAAACGGTACAGTTGTATGTAGAGAATTTGGAGTTTGGAGGGAAATCTTCTTCTTTGGATAGTTTTACTAATAGCAAATACCAGACAGAGTGTATAGATAAAAGAAAATAATGTATGGTTTTCTAGTTTCGAGCAAAGATTTTTTTTAGTTTTTTTTCCCCTTCCACCAAGTCATACACGAAGAAAAAACTGTATAAAAGGAAGCAAGAGAGAAAGAGAGAGAAAGAGAAAGAAAGAGAAAGAAAGAGAAGAAAAACCTCTGAAAAATGTGCAATTCCGTTTGTTCACTCAGTGAGTACGATTGGAGAATTGGACTCTTTCCAATAAATCAGAATCTGTGGGAAACAGTCTGAATGTCAGATTTTACTTTCTCATTCTGACAACTTTCTAGCTGCTGCTGCTGCTGTTCCTTCTACTCCTCTTGCTCCTCGAGGCCTTTCCCCGTCTTCACTTTCTGTATGGAAGTCTCTGTAAGACATGAGGCATACCATAAAACTTAACGACCTCCTACGACTCATCATCCACCATCATCTATAAATTCACATCTTTACAATCTCACTTGCATATTTTTTCTCCTCTCTCTCTTCCTCTCTTTCTTTCTCCCTTCGACTTTCCCCTCGTTTTTTCTTTGCTTGACTAACTCTGAAAGATGGTGGAGATTCGACAAGTTTTTACCTATGTCCACAGCCTCACCATAAATACACCAACGAATGATGAGTACAGATAGACCATAGAATGAATCCTCCTCGGCATTATAATACAAGTTTTTGCATAGAGGAAAGTCATAAAAAAGGAAAAAACGAGACAGACTACTGGGGGACAAGAAAAAAGATTGTAGAAAAGGAGAGCGAGCGAGAGAGAGAGAGAGTGAGTGTGTGTATATATATCTGTGTGTTACATGACTACATACACATTTCTCATGTGTGGTTTGGCGGTAGGAGATTTTAGGTCGAGTGTACACAGGGAGAGAAAGAAGAGAGGAAGAAGGGTAAAGTTTTCGAAGAAGAAAAATCAACTTACCGGTTCACGGAAGAATAAAATTTTCGGGCACTTGTTGCCAGTAAGTTGCCCACAATCCCCATGTAAAGTAGAAGGAGAGGAATGCCACAAATCGAATAGAGAATTGTCAAAATTTTGCCCGTCTCTGTCTTGGGGACCAAATTTCCATATCCTGCTCACATTGAAATCAATCTTTGTCAGCTTACTGCTTTTTCATCAAGCGATTACGTGCGCATGAACTTGCAAACTCCACACAAATATCCTCATCCTCAATTAAAAGTGGGTAAAACAGGATGAATTCGTGGTGGAGAATTCAAAGCATGCAACTGTTCATTCAATTTCCAAACGTATAGGTAATTAAAAAATATTATCTTTACCGATGGTTGTATAGACACTGAGACAAAACATGAGGGATGAAGGGAAAGTCCAAATCTTGTCCGAAGATCCATCGTACCTGAATAAATTATGAATATTATTTCCAATACAACAAAAACTTTCCATATATGGGCACAATAATGAAAATGAATCTATTGGTCAAGAATGTACCCAAGTTGGATTTCCCTCACTAAAGAACTCTGAAAGTTTTTGACGATGGTCTCGACTTCATGTCGCCACCTCTCCGTGTGAATCACATTATAATTATGCGTAACATTCCAAAGTTGACCCACAATTTCCCGTTTCATGAGCGTCACTTCATTAAGTCTCCGGCTCTCCGTGGCTGCCTCCACTTCTATGAATATGATGGCTCCAAGAATCGTGTAGCCGACGAGTAATCCAAGAACACCGACTTGAGTAAAAAGAAATGCTATTGACTTCTGAAGGCAGGATTTGACTGCATCTCGTCGAATCTCTGATGTAATCAAATCATTATAAAAAGTAAATACAAAGAAGAAAGTAAAGAAATATATATATCAAAAGGCATTTGGGATTTACATTGTACATATTTGTAGCTACAATATGTACAAGGGAAACTATACGATATTGTTTGAACAAAAAGTAATTTACCCGCTTTTGTCCGATATTTCTGTTTCAAGTAAGTCTTTTTCTTGGTTATACTCTCTCTATTTGACGTACTATTCAAATTCACAGTTATATATGATTGCATTCCAGGGAATTGAAAACTTGGGAACTGGACTCAAAAAGAAAATCTATCTGTACAATGGAAGAACCAGAGGAAAATGAGTGGGATTGACGTCATAAATCCGTATTTTCCATCAATAAACTTGAGAAAATACGATATATAACTAAGGTTGGACAAGTTTCTTGGGGGGAAAAGTACAGTTGAGCCTGCTGTTCGCGGTCCACTTACTCCTTCCCTTAATTCTTACTCAAGTTGAAATTATCGTATTAGAAAGTACACAGTCCACACAAATACACGTATATGTATGTATTGATATAGATATGAAGAAGTTCTGTCTCTTTTTTTCAATGGGCGGATGGTTCCAAGTTCTCACAATCTTTCTCTCTCTCTCTCTCTCTATTTTTCTTGCTTTCTTTTGTTTCCCTATCGTCAGTTGAGCGTAGACAGCCAAATTTAGCAATTTGCCGTACGATTTTGACTGTCTGACAGACAGTCAAATTTGACTGTCGCGTAATGCTAACGACAGTCAAATTTGACTGTTTGCATAATAGCATAGAGAAAATAATAGCATAGAGAAAATATTGGGGTAACATGATACTATCAAACAGTCAAATTTAACTGTCGTTAGCATTACGCGACAGTCAAAATCGTACGGCAAATTGCTAAATTTGACTGTCTACGCTCAACTGATCGTTCACTTCATTTTATCTTAGCTATACGGAGGAGATATCTCTTCACTTGCTGCTTGGATGAAATATCTATTGATCATCATCATCCATCGGTGGCCAGACGGTCCGTTTTATGTGTAGTCTCAAGTCTCCTCCTGCCAATAAAAGAATTATGACAGTTGTTAGTTTGAATTGGAGCAGGGACCATGTATTTTTTTTAGAAAAATACTCATCTCCGCCCTATCGCATCCCCATCAGATTAGGCAAAGTCCAGAGCACAGAGAGCCAATCCCAACCACCACATAAAAGACTAATAACCCAGTTCATTTTCTTCTTTCTTTTTTCAGTTCCCAGAGCCGTTGAAAAGAAAAAACTATAAACCATAATATGAGAGAGTTTTCTCATCTCTGTATGCTCTTTGACTTTGAGAGACTTTGAGCTATCTCTTTTCTACTGATATTCCTTCACATTCACATTCGAATATCATAAAGTCACAAATACGATAATTGAAGAAAGACGTCGAAAGGCTCCGTGAACAACTCGGGTTTAACTGTCCTTTATTGCTGATTAGATTTCAAGAATTGCCTCTTACAAAATTTAATGCTGTCGTTGACAGAAAAAAATTTGTCTTTTGTTCCCTCGAACCATCTCAAGCTCATGTCTTTACTTTAAAAAAATAAGGGAAGCACAACTCGGTTTCTTTTTCTTTATCCATAGTCGTTTATTCTACGTAATAATAAAAATTTCACGAGGATTAGGTCAAATGTGTGTGTTGGTCCAAATTACTGTAACAATACCATCATTTTTTTTATTAAGAATCTCTCACACACACTTTTTTTTCATTCTTTTGACCCGCCCATTTTCATTTCCTACCCAGAATTTTTCCTTTGGAGATGGGAAGATAAAAATCCGTGTCACATTTGAGGGTGCAGTCGTAAATATATTGACAATCACAATAAACCTAAAGAGAGAGACTCTCAATCGGACGCGAGATTACTACACGTAAAATTTGTTAATTTTTCATTATGAGCATCTTAAAATTTCTGGCAGGTGAAACAATCCCGTAAAGCGTATTTCATGTATTTCTGAATATTTCCGAAATTCATTGACTTCTTTTGGTGCATGTGGGGAAATGCATGGGAGGAAAAAAAGGTGTGTGTGTTTTTAGTAGAGACGTTGAATTGACTGCAGTGGAGTAAAAAGGGAGAGAGAGAGAGAGGAAATGGGATGCAGTGTCTTCCAGTGACTGGAAGTTGATCCATGACTGGAATGGGAAATGTGTAAATGTGAGAATTGTCAGGATAGACGAGGTGATAAGCGATATGGGGAGCTTCCGACATGGAAATAATGAGACGACTCCGGTTGGCGAGAATCAAGAATCGAGGATCGGGAATACCATACCATAGGTATGCATACATCCTATGTAGTCTGTATGTATATAAAAGCAAGCCATCGCTTTCCCATCATTTTCATCTTGATTTTCCACTTGGTCTTCATCAAACTGTCTTCTTCTGCCTTCTTTGTAACTTACTGCACCAAACAAACATTGAATTCCCGAATTCCCAGACTCTGTCTCTCTCTCTCTCTCTCTCTCCGTGTATTTTAGTCTAGTCTAGCTGAAATGAAAGCCAGAGAAAGTGGTTTCTTCAATTCCAGTTGGTCGAGTTCGGACGGATGATGATAGAATTCGTTCACTCACCATCACACGCTTCACTCCCTCAATCAGTTAATTTAGTGTATCAAGTCGAAAACAAGTGGTATTATTAATTGTCTGCCATCTCTCCCCATTATTGTATTGCTCATCGTACAGATAACATGAAAATGCATCTTTTCACTGTCATGATCAGTGTGGTTGTGTGTGTGTATGTGTATTACATTTTAATCACTATGAACCCTACCGCATTTGGTTTCTAGACATTTAAATGAATATGAATTTGACATATTGCCCTATTTATCTATATACCAAGTTGGAACTCATCGAGGTCAACCGTCTTCCCCACGAATCTATTCTACATTATACGATTCTACATGAACTTAATAATAATAGGCCTATTCAATTACTCTTACAACGCGTTATAACGCAAAAGCTCTGCTAATTTTATAAAGCCCAGTAGCGCCG